>JAECUM010094425.1:0-11963 GCA_016617855.1 Megalonaias nervosa | reverse complement strand
ATAGTCCGTGTGTGTATCGGTGTTTCTTTGTCCGTATGTCTGTCTGTGTAAGTGTGTGTGCGTGAGACAGAGAGAAGCCTCACGCAAGACACTCATTATAAATCATTTAGTCCATATTCATCCACATCTAGAAACCTATAGCGTGTACAGCAAAGACACCAGTATTTAAAACTTGAGACACAATTATTTAAAAACGTACAGAACATATTTGGAAGATACGTGGAATTTTACAGTGCAGTCCAATAATGCACAACGAATAATGCGGAATGGCATACATTGAGGTGTGGAAATTCTGGTGGCTTTTCCTAGTATTTCTGTTGCGTAGAAAGTGTATTTCTTTGATTAGGTATGGAATGAAAGAAATACTAAAATACCACTGCCATAGCATTTTACTCAGTTGCTTAGATCCCTCAAACAATGGAATATTTACATAATCGTTATCAATTCAAATACTTCCTAAACATTCTACACATATACGATCTAACCAAAAGTATTGATAGTGATTGTTCCGAAAATGTATAGGCCTTTCTCAAACTTTAGAGAAGCCGGAAAATCAGTTGATCTCAGTGCATTTATTCACTTTCCAATCAATTATAAGATTTATTATAACATCGCGTATAATCTCAAAGATTGGGGACACCCATTTTTGGGGTTGCCAGTCTGGGAGAAAAATAAAGATATGTTACTCAGCAGTAGTTTTATTTCCTTACAGGCATTTCCTATTTTAAAGCTGTATGCACGCGATCCGGTGTTACCGTCGCTACAGAAGCAGGCTACTTTAATACAATGATTGTAGCTAGTCATGAGCTAGCACATAGGTAAATTACATACATACTTTGTATACTACTCACCCATCATTCTTTAGTGAATCTCCATAGAGCTTGCATTAACCAACCAATAGAAAGATATATATAATCGACATTTTGATAGAAAATTAGGGACACTTTGCTCCGTTATGATTTTATGAACTTTTTTAGTTTCTCTCTCTCTCTCTCTCTCTCTCTCTCTCTCTCTCTCTCTCTCTCTCTATATATATATATATATATATATATATATATATATATATACACACACACACACACACACACACACACAGATGCGTTGCATGTGTCTGTGAGTTATGAATTTGTGTGCCTATTTCAGTTTTGAACATGCATTTCAACAATTTCTGCAAAATAATAAAGTATTAGATAATTTCATCAAACTGATGAAGTTACGCATAGAATGTGATATACAATTCGATTGTTGTCATGGGAAGGAATCTGTATGATATTTGTTTCAAACCAAATTAGAAAAACAAACACGAAATATATTAGTTGTTACAATGTTTCACATCTATGTTAGAGCTCATTTAGCATGCTATTTGTGAAAATAAAACAGGCAGATGAACCATCGAGTCCAATATGATTTTTCCAATTCGAGGTATACTAGACTCTTTATGTTAGTTAAATCGAAACGATGTGATTCGTGAATCATTCTTAATTCTTATTATTCTATCTGAACCTTTACTGCTTTGTGAATGTTTGTCGCATTATATGTACATATTCTTATGTATTTATGTATGTATGTATCTATTTATTTAGTCTTGGTGCTGATCATGATAGTGACGCAGGTTGTTCCAAAGGTAATATCATGTGGATGAATCTTCCAGGATTGGTGAATGAATACTCGCACAGGGCATGGGAATTTAGCGAGTGTTCGATCGACGCCTTTGAGAAAACTCTTTCACAAAAGTAAGTATTAATGGATAATATATATCCATATTAAAATGGACAGAATTTTTTTTAAAAAGTGAAAGTCAGGCACCTGAGAATGGTTGACGATGGATTTTTGTTAGATAATTTCTTTTCCTGAAAGTCACCACATCCAAAGCGTTGTAAATTTCTGTACCTTTTAATCTACTCGCAATTAGTTTTTTTTATCTACATTGGTGCACTTATTTATGAATGAATTTTTAAAGTATGGGAGAATAGTATTTTAGCATAGGAATGAATATCCCTAGCTAATAAAGTTGCTGATTTTCTTTCGAGTTATTCTTGTTGGGCTAACGCCATATTTAATCATATGATAGGATATAGATGCCGGCCAGTATAACTGGTGGAGGTTGAAGCTGTAAAAACCGACGAAAAAACAACCGACTCAAGAGAAGCTACTGCCATTCTTTCTCACATATCCTCGTTAGTCGAATAAAAAACAAACAGAGTTGAGATGGCAGTGATCGGTAAAAGCAAGCGCTTTCGACCACTAGATTTGGAGTAAAAAAAGGAAACTAAATTTGACGAAAACAAGAAAATTCAAACATTTCTTACTGAATTACGTCATAATAATGAAGTGGTTGCACAGGTGAGCAGAAAAAGAAGAAAAACTGCTGTTATCTAATATTTCAGCTTTCTCATAAGTGATGAAATCTCACATTTTAGTGATACCTATATTTAGATAAAGTTAACATCCAATGAACAAGGAATGATTTGAGAAATTTCCAGCAGGATTTATGTATGCAAGTGCAATATCAAAAAGAGTCTTTCAGAAAAAGATATGATTTTGAACGATTTTTTTTTAGCAAGATACGGGTCAGGTTAAATTGAATAAAACTTATGCTGGTCTAGATTTTCAACGGTGCCAAAGTACGTAATGTTTCAAGACAACATCTATTTAGTAATGTATTATCATTAGACAACGGTGGATTTCATATTTCCTTGTTTTCTGACTTATGTTTAGTGCTGTCCTGGGGCTATGCCTTGTCCCAAGTTTAGTTAGCATTTCACAGAATGGGGGTAGCACAGTAAGATATTGCAAAGCGACATCAGATGTCTAAATCTTTTTGTCAGTATGTATCTAGATCAAATTGAGAGAGATAAGTGTGGGAGTAAAATGAAAATGTAGACTTTGAAAACCATTCTTCTTTAACGTGCCATCCTACTATAAATCATTAATGTGAACATAAATTTGCGAAAATACAAATCACTATAACACAAAAATGGTCACTAAAACCAACACCATCCTTCATTTCCCCTCCTGTGAAATGCAGCAAATACTAGTATGGTTGTTGGTTTGTCAATTTACATATTATTTTATAATTTTTCAAGATATGAATTTCACCAAACAAATCCCTTTTATCAATATGACACATGCAGGTTTCCTTCCTCAAAATTTAACGGTACTAGCCCAGTTAGTAAAACGTCTGATTTGCAATCCATAGGTCGTCGAGTCAATCTCCACCGAAACAGCCTGTGTCTACTTCCAGGCCCTCAAAGCGTCATCAGTTCTTCTACCAATACCCTTTTCGCTTTCACACCCTACAGTTACATGGTCGTCTACTCTAGATAATCCGTACTTTGTTGATATTCATTAGTAAACGAAAAATCATTAAATGTCTTGAGCAACACCATATTATTTCCTTTGCAAATGAGTGAACGCACTTGTGTCACGGAGATACACATTGTTATGACGAGACGTAATGTCGGTCAACGTACACACAATTACAACCGATGTAAATCAGAAGTCCCCATTTTTAGTATTATTTTAATCTTCTAAAGTGGGCGCGGCGGTTAAGGTGCCATCTTCTTATATCTGCGACGGATCTCTACATTCTGATCGTACAGGATCAGCAACCCTGGTGTATTCCACTTTACTCAAAAATGCCTTGGCACAACAATTCGTTCATGTTAGCTGTATCAAGAAAAAGAAACAAACGAAACTAAATCATGGATAACATCTCTCTCTCTCTCTCTCTCTCTCTCTCTCTCTCTCTCTCTCTCTCTCTCTCTCTCTCTCTCAGTGTTTAACGTTTCGCACGCATTTACGACAGCAGTGGTGAGGGTTCGAATTCTCCAGTTGACCAACCTGGTTCAGCTACAGTGGTGTGTCCTTGGAAAAGTCGCGTTATTCCGTGGAGAGGATTTATCGTCCCTAGGAAATAATTCTCTAATAAGCCCCTATGTATTACAATTTGCTCTTAGTTTTCCTACCCTGTTAGCGGCCCAGGCATCAGCAATAAGTAACCTACATGTGTTGCTGTGCCGTAAAGATCTCTCTCTCTCTCTCTCTCTCTCTCTCTCTCGCTCTCTCTCTCTCTCTCTCTCTCTCTCTCTCTCTCTCTATATATATATATATATATATATATATAATTTCACACACATACACACATTTTGTTTAAACCATCTTTCAGATCCTGTGTTAAAGGCGAAGCTACGTTTTACAATAAACAGGACTACGATAATTACAACAGACTTTACCCAGGTCAAATCTACAGTGCAGAAGAGCAATGCAAGATTGCCTTCGGACAAGATTCGTATAGATGCAGTGTAAGTAGAATTTTCCTTTATCTTAAATTAAAATTGTCCACATGCTAACGACGGATGTATTATTCAACACTTTGTGTGTCCGTCTGAACGTCTTTGCTTCACATCGTAATTCCATGTTTTTCTTAAACAGCTTCTTCAAGTTTCAAGACATCTTATTTATTTATTTGACCAATCTTTCCTCCGCGATGTTAACGGGGACGGGAGGTGCTGGACAGCAAAATAAAATATACATAAATGTTAGTATTAACATTTTAAACTACTTTGAACAAAATTCAGACATGGAATTATAAGACAAGGACACATAATATGCAATATAATGGAACTGGATTTCCATGGCTAGATTCACGGGTTTATTTTAGCATTAATGTCAGCCAATCAGCATGTAGAGACAATTTTTCTCCTCTGCCTGTTGTAACCATCCACACCCAACTAAACTTCTTCCTATCAAACACCCTAATTCTCTTGCCCATCTAAAATATCAAACCACAAGAACATTTTGATAATTTGCGTCTGAAGGTTACGAATATAAACCAGCGATAACACGAGAGAGAGAGAGAGAGAGAGAGAGAGAGAGAGAGAGAGCATACCGTTAAAAAAACTCAGCCGACCTTATTGTATACTACTACTTACTTCATTCCAGATTCCAAAGCCAGATAAAATATGTGTATCCTTGAAGTGCTACAAACCCCAAGAAGGATACTGCGACAGTCAGATTGCTGCCGATGGCACTCCATGTGGAACAGGAAATGGGGTATCTGGCTTAACAGATAAATACTTAAATTATTTCTACACTTCATTTATTTAATGCAATTGCACCGGAAATGTAATTACATTATTCATAAATCAGTTTAAACCTAAACGCACATTTATTAACACTCGACAAAATTGATTCCTATGCAAAATACAAATTCATCTAAAGCATTAATATATCATATAGATACAACAGAGCAAACACTATGTAAATGCAACAGGAAATAATTTAATATAAACATAGATATCAAAGTATAAGATTTTGTACACATTAGCTATAAGAAGGTAGGTGTTATATACCGTTAGCATCATATCTTAGATACTTGAGTCACGTGTGCATATTTACAGCACCTGGTAATTTAATGGCCTTTGGAAACAATATATAAAATTTTAAACACTATACACGACTATAGATTGGACTTTATGCTATCAGACCGATGTTCTTAAATTATTTCCTCGTTGAGGTTCTGCAGTATTAGTATTTCTTCTATATTCTGACTAAGCTTATGTGTGCGTATGTATTTCCATATTAGGGTATATGATATTTGTCAATCTGCGTATTTTACAGTGGTGCATTGACGGCCTATGCGTAGCGAAACGTAAGCATGATTATTCTCTATTTTATCATACTAAATAATCGTCATAAAGGGGATGTGTGTGTGTGTGTGTGTGTGTGTGTGTGTGTGTGTGTGTGTGTGTGTGTGTTTACGCGCCGACCTGAATTTGAATCTCCGTAGAGTACGTATTAAAGGTTATCTAACCTGTATGATAGTTTAATTTGTATAAATTTGATAATTTTGCCTAGTATTATCAAGCATTCTCCAATAGAATCATGGGATAGCGCATTCTGTTTTCTGGAACTCATATGTTCACTTTACATTGTTTGAAAAATGAGCTGTAATGACCCCGATCGGCCGGATAATTATGCAAGGGCAGATCAAGGTCAGTGCTGTATTTTTGCTGGACGACATTTATACACGCATTATGTATGTGATGAAGATCTTCATGATATTTACTATGTATACAATATTTGAGGAATTATTTTTCACATCACAGTAATACAAAAGTCAAATGATTTGATTACAGACATAACTTTGAGACTTTTTTGAATGAAACGAAAAACTGTTTGTGAATATAGAAAAGTATAAACGTAAACTGATTGTTCAGATTTAAATCCACAAGACAGATTGAGAGATTCTCAGTGACTTTGACTACTTTCTTTTCACATTTTTTTTAATGAATTCCTTGTTAGTTTATAAACATTAATAACCTGAATCATAGAAAGCGAAACGTAAAATGTAGACATCTATTTGGTAACAACAAATAATAAACTAAAATATCGGTTATGACAGACAATGGCAGACTACACCATGAAGCTTTCTGCACGAGACATTATACACATACTAAGAGCTATTTTATTTTCATTTTCTTAATCTTATGGGTTTTGTTTAAATTTTAAATCGTTATAAGTTTCTAAAACAATATATCTTATATGTAGCATCTGGAGTAACTACTCCAAAACCAACTACCACTACTGTTAATCGTTCAAAGACTCCTTTTTCGACGAGTGCGCCCTCCACTCGTCCACCTTCCTGCAAAGATTCCGATGTGTGTAAACCTATGTACGAGGTTTACAATCACAAAAAGAGGTTCTGTTCTGACTTAGGAGACGTTTGTTGTGCAACGTGCAAAGGTGAGCAATTCCTGAGGTACAAACTTACACACACACACACACACACACACACACACACACACACACACACACACACACACACACACACACACACATATTGCGGTTCAAACAGACACGTATGCAGAACAGCCATTGAGTATATTTTTATAAATTATATGGTAAAGAAATGATGATGAAGTCACAGATCACAAGAATTGATAATATATTGTCAAACGAAAAATACCGATGATTAGTAAGAGAATAAGTCAGTGGTTCCCGAAGTAGGTGGTGCCGCCCCCTTGGGGACGGTGGAATTACCGAGGGGGCGCTAATGCTGAATAATGCTTTGTACTGGTTAGGGTAGGATAGCGCTGAGGATAACCAAGGGGGCGGTGGCCCGAAGAAGTTTGGGTAGCACTGGAATAAATATTTGGTACCGTATATACTAGCTTACAAGTCGAATCAAAATGCAAACAACATATATGCTGATCTGTCTTAGCATAATAGGCCTACAAATCAGGTATATGTTGTTTGTTCTACTGATCACACCTTACAAACTGCACAAACCAGGGTCAACCGGCGCATTATGCGACGGCAGATTTGGGTTTGTCTACTTTGCAGTTTGTACGTGAGAAGAATGGTTCTTATGAGAAGAAAAGAAAAAAATCCTACATTTCACACAATCTTGCTATTATCATTCTCACATCTATCTTACTGTATTCTACTCTACTTTAATATATTCAGCTGTATTTCATATAATTCTATCAAGTAATATATTCCACTGATTTCTAATTTATTTAATTTCTACTCAGTTCAACACTTTGTTTCTCTTATTTTGTGTGTTTCTTTCTTGTAAGTTAGTTACATATCTTATTTTGTTTTTTATAGGCGAGCAGAAATGCGAAGATACAGGTTACAGGGATTGGTCTTGTGCAGATATGCGCTCGTTCTATTCGTCGAAGTCAAAATTCTGTTCAAAATGGTCCCGGAACTGCTGTGCGTCCTGCTCTAAAAAGGGCAGTGGTCAGCAAGGATAAGGTATTAATGAGGTATTACCTGTACTGTAGATCTTCAGAACAATTCATCCCCACTTTTGCAACCATTTATATAACGATGGCGATTTCAAAAATTAATTCCACAAGTATTTTATATGCACACAAATGAGAATATAATTTTTCCCAGGCATAATACATGAAACTCGTAATTGGCTATGGGCTATGACACTTATATGGATTTTTGGATGATTCGTGCCCATGCATCAAGAACTTCAATTTGTGCAAAAGAGAATATAAAATTTAAATCGCAGATCTGAGAATTGTTAACTCTGTAAATAGTTTCATCGAAGAAATACACTATTTTCGATTGTTCTTGACCTTGTTATGGTTTTGAACTAAAGGCATCCACAATGATCGCTCGTGTTTTAGTTTAAACTCATATTCTCCTATACAACTAATCTAAAAGGTAAGCTTTCTCGTTTGAAGTTACATACACTTGCGTTTAAAAATACATATAAAATAAACTTCACTCTAAAATTTGTTACCAGTATGATTCATACAGATTTAAATTCTAAGATGTGTAACATTAAACGTAATATGATGACTCACAAGAATGTGGTTGAACAAGGTTTGCTGTAAGTGTGCTCACAAACAGGAAAGCGGAAATTTTATTTAGTTAGAGACGTTCTAATAGTCAACATCAACCACATATACCCAATGATTACCTGGTTATATGATTTAATATTTTTTCATTGGAATATGACACTAGAGAGTATTAAGTACTCACTGATTTGGTTCTCAAGGTTATGACAAAGAATATTACTCGATCAAAATGACCCGATGGATTAAACATGCATTAGTCAACTGGACATTTTCGACTCGAAATAGAGGCATTGTTTTGCATACATTGTGTGGGCGTGCTATGGAAAAATTACATCGTTCATATCATGTTTGCACAATTCGTGCACGTCATTATACTATACGTGCTTCCATCTACCTTTTAAATATTCCAATGAGTCGTCTAAAGGCCAAGTCCATACTCAACAATAGCATACCTCCAACCACCCAAATTGTTCCGGGTCTATTATCTCTTTATCTAGAAGTGCAAACTCGAACACTTGGCAAGTGTCTAATAAATGATACGGATATTCTGCAGTTAGTTCTTTTGCATTAAAATTTTTTATATCACTCTGTGTGTGTCTGTGTGTGTGTCTGTGTGTGTCTGTGTGTTTTGGATTTTAACGTAGGTTAAGCAAATTTTCAGTCATATCGCTATGATGTCTGCAGAATGACAGTTTATACTGATGTCTAGTGCTGGGGCATCATGACGCAGGCATGTACCATGATGTGCCACCCAGTCACATTATCCCGACACCAGGCTGACCAGTCCTAACACCAACCTCTTAATGCTGAGCGCCAAGCGAGGCAGCTGCTAGAACCATTTTTATAAGTCTTTGGTATGACTCGGCAGGGGTTCGAACCCGGACACTCTGAACACTAGGCGATATGAGCGTTAATATCACTAAAAGTCTCCATAGTTTATTATTCATATTACTATACCCCAATGTCGATATATCGACGATATGTGATTATTACATTTTCCTCAGTAAGAGTTATAATACAATGTTGTCTGACAATAGCATCTAGTTTCCTTTGAACATTCTTTTGAGAAAAGCCTCTGTTTTAAAGCTATTAAATACATTTGTCTTTTCTCTTCAGAGCCAATGAAGTAAAATTTCTACATTACGTTAATTGATCATCATAATCGTCTCGATGTACCTGCTAGCCGAGTCTTTTATTTTAAACAATCTTTTCTGTGTGAATTCGATTGAACGGAGAGTTTGACGTGCATGTTAATGTATTGTGTATGAATAAAGATTTGTTTCAAAACCATTTGTTGCAACCAACCTTGCGCAATAACTCTTATTTTCTTTTTAGACGTTCGCCTTCAGTCTGCTTCTGTCTATCTCAAAGCATTTCATGGGTTAGGGAATAATCACATTCGAGGAGCGGCTTTATTTCTCATCAGCGATGAGACAATATAAACAATGATTTAGGTTTTAAAGATATGAAATAGAATATCAGCGTATATCGTGTCTAATCCCCTCAACTCTCACCCCTCAGTAACTACACAACTTATACAAATATTTGAGTGTGAAAATAAGCATCTACTGGCAAGGCCGTATCTTTTAAAACAATATCATTTATTGCAAAAGAGAGTGAGAGACAGGTGGGTATCAGTGACATGTCGAAATCATTCAACATTGAGAATTAAAATAATGTGATACTGGCACAGAATGTGCCCCGTTATGTATATTGTATTGCCTGCTTGACCTTTTTCCGTGATATGTTGTATATCCATTATAAAATTATAATTATATGTATGACTGTTTGTCTCGAGTGTATTATTTCACTGATTCGGGTTTCATTACAGACTCATGTATCTTTTCGATCCTGTCATATATATAAAATTGTTATGATGATGCATATCATTTATAACGTTACGTAAATGACGTAATTGTTATTTTAAAATATAAAGACGTCATCCGTTTTTTTCAAAACATTTTGTGTCTGAAGAAGCATACAGTAAATGCGAAACTAGTTTCACAGAATTATCGGCGTTTGTGTTGCTTTTTATCCCAGTTACATACATACATACATACATACATACATACATACAATCTTAACTTTTATTTACAGATTTGTCCTTTATATGTTCACAAACTATCTGTTAATTTTCTTTCACCATAGGGTACTGTATTAATACACAAAAACTTCATACTCAACTGATCTGTATGACATTCAGATCCAAACAGAACTAAATCCAGGCCCAATATCTGTATCACATTCAAATTCATTCTAAGCTGAATCCAGGCCCAATATACGTATCAAATTCAGATCCATACTGAGCTAAATCCAGGACCAATATCTGTATCAAATTCAGATCCATAAAGAAATGAATCCAGCCCCAATATCTGTATCACATTCTGATCCATAATGAGCTGAATCCATGTTCAATACCGGTATCGGTGATCACAAATCGCTTCGATGGAGTCAAAGAAATGGTGAGGGAGATACAAGGTCTATATTTCAGAAAATTAGATTTTCAAACCATGTACCGATCTATTCATACGCGACATTGAAGTGATAGACATGTGTGTAAAACATATGCGATATCTGTTACTTGGAATCTACCTTCCTTCATCTGCGTCGTCGCACTTCTGGGATTCATGGGATATCATTGCTGAGCGGGGCCTCATTGTTTGTGTTAATATTATATTTATGGGGTTGTTTTAAGCGAGACCCTTGATACTATTAAAATTATGGTTGATTTAAACTAGGACCTTGATACTATTATAATTATGGGTGAATTTATCGAGGACCTTGATTCTATTATAAATATGGGTGTTTTAACCGAGGACTTTGATACTATTATAATTATGGGTGATTTAAACGAGAAACTTGATAATATTATAATATAATGTTGATTTAAATGAGGACCTTAATAATACTATTATTATGGGTGATTTAAATGATGACTTGCTTAGTGATGAATTCAAAAGTTGCAGAAAGGTGATAATGCGTAATGACATGCAAACTATAATAACTGAGCTCACTGGAATAACAGATAGCTCTGCAACTATGTTATTAATTTAGTATAATATCTCCAAGCAGATATGCTCGTCATTTTGGAATTATCTATGTTGATGCAAATGTAAGTGATCAGACTATCTTACTTTTGGTCACATATTCTACACAAATTTTATCTTTTTTCCTTTCTTCATCATTTGTTATGTTCATAGATTTGTCAGTCTGGATGTTCCAACAGAGCACGATAGGGGAAATAACCAAGAGCGAATATTGCTGCTTAACCCAGTTACCTCCCCTACATTTATCCTGTTTATGGTAAGTTTAACATTGTTTCTTCTTATTCCCTTTGGTACTGTTAATAACCATCAAACACCACTACCACAACTACTACTACTGCCTCTCATTCTTCTTCTATCACTACTATATCTGCTGCAATTACTATAGTAGTTGTAATTTCTGTCACCATACAACTGCAAATTCTGCTGCGAGAATTAATCTTGGTTGTAAATTCTACACTTGATGCAGCTGCCTTTACTGCCAATACTGACATTGCTGTTGTTGTTGTTGTTGTTGTTGTAGGGCTTAACGCCATTTTTCAGCACAAGATAGGCTATACATGGCGGCCAGTATTAATGGTGGAGGAAGAAACCG
>JAECUM010094424.1:0-13353 GCA_016617855.1 Megalonaias nervosa | reverse complement strand
AACTAAGATACCTTGATATATATGATTAAACTAAGTTACATACAATGCTTACCATGTGTCATCATTTACAGATGATAGTTTCAGGGTAGAGGTGCCTACAATTAAATGCATTTCCGGCTCAGATTGTATAAATGCATGCTTTATAAGGGTAGGTAGAATATATGTTTTCATTTAATATTTCTGACTTTTTTCACTTTATTTATGTATTTGCGTAGATATCAACAGTATAAATCATAATTGTATTAATTAAATTCACTATCAATTGACATGTATAGTTTATGCTTTTTTCTCTCTTACGTTCCATTGTCTTCAATCTGATATTTCCTGGTATTGGAGGAGAGAGAGAGAGAGAGAGAGAGAGAGAGAGAGAGAGAGAGAGAGAGAGAGAGGGGGGGGGCGTTTATAGGGCTTATACCTCGTATTCCTCGAGTATGCTGATATAGTACGGAATGGTTATAGAGCTATCGACACTAAATAAGCACGCTGTTTAATTATACAACGCTTAACTGTAACATACTTTACCTGGTGAGAGAAAGATTATTTCCCTTATGTAAGTAAATTCTCGTGTGCATGTCGCATGGACTAAAAAGAAAACGTTATATATCGTCATTAATGAAACTATATTAAAGCCTCCGAGTGAGAAGTCAGATGATGTACTCTAAGATAATACTGAATCATTAAAACGCTTGATAAAAATATCAGACATTTCTTTTCATTGCTCATTCAAAATGTATGTGGTTGCTGTGAATCTGCAAAGGAAATCTATGGCTGGGAAATAATGTTGGATCGTCAGTGTCCTTAAATCCTTAAGATTTTAATTACATGTTTCAGGGCTTCGAGAAAAAGAGAGCTTATATTGCATCACAAGGTAAACAACCATATAATGGCTAGTCGGAATATAATAGTAAGAATACGGCCATAAATTTATTTCAATGACACCATTACGATTCATGCTATAAACAAGTTAAAATCTAACTAAATCAACTGACTAAAAGATAACAAAAATGCGTTGCTTAGGACAACATGTCATTTTATGCTATGGAAGGCGTGTTTGGATTTTTCTCATCCGCATACGTCAAGAATAAATCACTATCAATATGAAGAAATAATACGATGAATGTGTTGGTATTTTGTGGTTCTGGAAAAGATCTTTTAAATTAATCGATAAGAAATTATATGACAAACTAATCAATTAAACCCAAACAATTAGGTCGATCCTTTAAAACTATGATCAATTATATTACGAGATTTAAGCAATTTCATGACATGATTGTTCTCAATCAACAAATATTCGATGATGCAATCCTCATCTCTTTCAGCCCCAACGGAGGCAGTTGTGGATGATTTCTGGCGAATGATCTGGCATTGTGGTGTGGACAAGATTGTAATGCTTACTGAACTAGTGGAGGAAGGGAAGGTAATAAGTAGACGATGTTACATGAGTGCTCATTTCAAATGAAATTTATGAAATGAGTAGAACCTTGGTGAGCAGAATAATGATATTCGAATAGTTCTATAAAATTCATTTTGATTTGAAATGAGCACCAGTGTAAGATTTTATATAATAGATGACATAGATTCAGATTTGATTTGACGAGGCCATGGTAGAGTAAAGTGACTTGGAACGTTATTTGGATGCCACTGTTTTTATGCTTTAGACGTAGATGAAAGTAATGTCATAAGGGTTTATTATACGTAAAATTTTTATAAAGGTAAATTACTGTAAATACCACACTAGTTACATAATAAATTTCTTTACTCCTTTAGATTATGTTGGCATGTTCTTTTACATTGTACCTACATTCTTACGAAAAAAGCTTCAACGACTGAGCTAACCTGCAATTTATTTTAGTTAACTAAAATGTTTATACTGAATTTAGTCTTTTAGATTCATGCTCAAAACCGCAATTTAACAGAAATATATCAAGCTTAATTGGTGCATAAATAGAACAAAGCAGGTAATATTCCATATAGAGAATGCGTTGGTAAAAAGAATGTAGAATTGTTTTTTATGTCTCAATATAATAGTGAAATATATTATTTCAGACAAAGTGCACACAGTACTGGCCAATGGAGGGAAAATGTATCTACTGGTCAACGGAAGTAGAGTATTTAACAGAGGATGTATTTGCTGAATACACGCTCAGAAAATTGAAGATACAGCAGGTATGATTTAATACACAACAGGTATGATTTATGATACAACAGGCATGATTTATGATATCAGATGATGTGCAGTATGAAATAACCATGAAATCTCTATTTTTGTTTGACATATCCTCATATATTCAAAGTCGTACCATTAAGGTGTACGACACATATCCTTGGTTAGTTTCTTGCTTCGGTTCTCTGCATAATGTATTAACAATAAAAAGTAGTTCACCCCAAAAGTGCATTTGGTCTGTGTTTCCAAAGCTTTCCATTCAAACATCAGCAAATCTATGTGAGCTGGTTCAGTGCATACCATTTTGTTACGCAAATAATAATCACTCATCAAAATTGGACATTCATATTTAGGACAAGTTTTCGTTCTTATGAATTTACCTTTTCATAAATAGTGTATTTGTTCCTAAGAATAAAGAAATTGGCCGACTGACCAAGTTAAAACATTTGCTGGAGCGTTTGAAACTCTCGGACTCAAATGTTTCTTAGTTCATTGGCAACTGTTTGAACAGTAAATCATGTATGATTTTTACTTTAAAATCGTGATTCAAAGCATATTGTATTTCATTAAGAAGGTGAATATGTCTGTAGATAGACAGCTAGATTAAAGCATATACATATATAAACAAACATATAAGTTGACAGCCGGATAGATAAATATCATGCTTTTCAAATGGAAGAAGAGGAATCGAGGCTATAATAATAATGTCTTTAAAAAGGCATTAAATTGAAGCCATCACATATCTGATATCAGTGCCACTGTAGTCATGCAAATATTCAATATAGCAAGAAATGTGTTTCTTCATAGCTCGTCCTTGCGGTTTTCTGTCAATAATGAATACTTGAAGAGGTCAAAAGCTCTGGAAGACAGCTAACTAGAGCAACATTAAGAGATAGAATATATAATTGATATAAACAAAAAGCTGATATTCATCCAATTTTTTCCATATCTCATGCTGGCAAAAAGTTAAGAATTGTGACCCAGTTTCATTTTACTGCCTGGCCCAACAGAGGTGTCCCCGAAACGCCATCTTCTTTGGTTCAGTTCTGGAGCAAGGTCAGAAATACAAAGGGAAATCCAGATATGCCCATCATTGTACACTGCAGGTACACATGTTCTTCTGAGTTAGTAACTTTCTAGAGTTGTATTTATAACTATTGGATAATTATTCAGTACCAATAGCCTCAGTCTATATTTCTGATGGTTAAAGTTCCACTTGTATTGTCAAACACTACGCTAGATAGAAAGCAAACTATGGTTTTAAATAAAACAGTAGTTTAACCTTCAAATAATCAGATGGAAGTTTATTGTAACATTTGATAAATATTTTTTTCACATTAAATAAAATATAAGGTTATGATTCCTCTTGTTTTGATACCGGTTGTTACGCATCGTGTGAATTCTGCAAAGTAATATGCATGCAAAGTAATGTAATACGCATGCAAAGAAATATGCATGCAAAGTAATATCCGTCTCACGACTATGTACTATCCTAACTAGTTTAGTAGATATTCAGAATTGCATATAGTTTCGTATTTTGAAGCATACTCTAAAATATTTTCTTAAAAATCACTGCAGTTGAAATATATACAGTTCATCAGAAAGATACTTACTTACAAATATAAAATATACAGAGTTGTCATTCCTTTCTTGACAGATATAGAGTGTAAATAATGAATCATGCAACAAGCAAATGCAATCTCATTAGGAACGGTGTTATTTGTGTATAAATCAATGGACAGAGTACTGTGTGTTTAATATATAGATATAAACATATATATTTCGTCATAATTTATCAAATATCACCACACGAGAGCGCTGTAAGCTCCAAACATGTTACACTTCATGTAATGTCTTAATGTTTCACTGTTTACGAAGTATATTAAATGTGTACAATAAGCCATTTTCTATAAAAAATAAAATAAAAGATAAAACCTCTGCCGAAATCATTCATTGTTTTAGTGCCGGCGTTGGACGAACTGGGACATTTATTGCGTTAGACTATCTCTATGAAGAAGGGAAACAAACAGGGTCAGTGAACGTATTTGCCTGTGTTTATGAGCTGAGGCAGCAGAGAGTGAACATGGTCAAAACAAAGGTATTTTTTTAAATACTTTCTGCTTATTTGTTTTATTTACTATATGTTGCTTCTTGCATATTTGCTGTTTGATCGAGAAACTTAGCTTATACACAGTTAACAGAATAAATTTTATAAAGGAGAATTAAAAATATATAAAGAAAGTTAATGTCATACATCTCTCATCACGTATTGTGTCACATGAAATATGAGAAATTTCTCAATATGATTTTTATTACAAGTTAAGATGTGGACTGTTTTTTCAATAATTGTGTGCAAAACATTTTTACATCGGGAAAATGCACCAAAACTCTTATCTAATAATCTCTGAACACGTGTATTTTAGTGTTTATGGTAATGGAGATTTAATATTGCCACAAACAGGAGCAGTATGTGTACTTGCACGAGGCAGCTGTCGACGTTTTTAAGCCAACCATGGCTTGTGTACCTTCTGTCAGGTTCCACGAAGAATATCAGAATCTATTAAGGCCTGATAGGAGAACTGGAAAATGTTTACTGCAGACTGAATTTGAAGTAAGTTTTATTACTAACACTGTTTATTAAAGAGAAAATATTTTTAATTATTCATAGTTTTTCAACATCTTATACTGCTAAGCCATATATATCTTCAGAATTTATATTTGATGATGATGATGATACATTACCATTGCTCTCTTCCACAACATTATTATGATACTTCTAGCTTATATTTTATCCTGATCCTGGAGAACTTCCCAGGGTTTTAGATCTCAAGGACCTTCTGTAGTTTTCTTGCTGTTCAAAGGAGTACTGTTTTCTGGACTATGTCTGCCTTGTGTGCTATTCATAGGTGCGTTTTTAATGCTATCTGCTAACATATGGGGTTTTACTCCTAATACTCTCTATGCAATTATTCTGAGTTTTCCAGACCTTTCTTTGTTTACTGGAAAGGAGAATGTACTGTGTTACTTTTGTGTTCCTTGTAAGCATTTGAAGGTCCCTGTTACTTCTGTGTCTATTCCGGACCCGTTTGCAAATGTCTTCCGTGACAAAGTACAAACCATTAGAGATAAGCATGATAACACAATTTCAATTGACTCGTCGTCACCATACAGTTGCGATACAGAATTTCAACAGCAACCGTTAGCAGCATTTGAACCTGTCTCTATGGATATAGTACGTACAATCGCGATGAAGAGTGCACAAAAGTCATGTGAACTTGATCCGATTCCGACATCACTGCTGCTTGAGTGCTTAGATCCAATATTGCCTTCACTAACTGATGTTATTAACACCTCTCTCTCTCATCCGGAGAATTCC
Source organism: Megalonaias nervosa (assembly GCA_016617855.1). Lineage (NCBI taxonomy): Eukaryota > Metazoa > Mollusca > Bivalvia > Unionida > Unionidae > Megalonaias > Megalonaias nervosa. Next base: position 7,813 of record JAECUM010094424.1, on the reverse strand, counting down.
CATCATTTTTCAAAACTGCCATTAAAAAGCCTCCGCTGAAGAAACCAACACTCGACCATAATGATTTAAAGAACTACCGTCCAGTTTCTAATCTCCTATTCATGTCGAAAATCTTAGAAAAAGTTGTTCTCTCCCAACTTGTATCTCATCTGAATTCAAACAGTCTTTATAGCAATGTACAGTCTGCAGATCGCCCTTGCCACAGTACTGAAACTACTCTTCTGAAAATAGTTAATGACCTTCTCTCTGCTTTGGATAGCGGAAAGATTACAGTCCTCACCATCCTTGACTTGTCTGCAACATTTGACACAATAGACCATGATATATTACTTCACCGTCTCCAGCATGTATTTGGCATTCACAATACAGCCTTACTGCGGTACAAGTCCTACTTGGTCAACAGGACACAAATTGTGTATGCAAATGGAATACACTCCAGCGCAGTTGTGCTATCTTGTGGTGTTCCACAGGGGTCTGTTCTTGGCTCTGTTCTCTTCATTCTATACACTCAGCCGCTCTCAAGTGTCATAGATCATCATACACTGTCTCACCAACTGTACGCTGATGACACCCAAATATACAAATCTAACCAACCAACTGAAGTTGATGTTACCATCCAAGGTGTAGAGAGGTGCATTTCCGATGTGAAATCATGGATGACATGTAACAAGCTGCAGATGAATGATGATAAAACTGAAGCCATTCTGATTACAACACAAAGACTTTCTCATTTACTTTCTTTACCTCAAACAATAAATATCAGCAACACCAACATTAAATTCACACAGTCAGTACGAAACTTAGGTGTTACTCTTGACAGTACTCTCTCATTGCACCAACATGTCATGAACATATGCAAGGCTGCATATCTTGAGCTGAGACGCATCAGCTCCATTCACAGTTATCTTTCAGTTCATGCCACTAAAATACTTGTGTGTTCCTTAGTACTTTCAAGACTGGACTATTGTAACCCAATTCTGTCTGGTTCGTCTCGATATCTACTCCAGAAACTTCAAAAAGTTCAAAACACAGCTGCTCGGATCATCTTTAGAGTACCACGATCAGAGCACACCTTCCCCGTGCTCTGTACCCTACACTGGCTATCCATTTGATCCAGAATCAAACACAAAATTTGTTCTCTGTGCTACGTTTCACTGACAGGCTCAAGTCCAACATACATATCCGATCTCACCCATGTGTACACACCAGCAAGATACTTACGATCCTCTTCTGACAATCATATTCTCATTATTCCCACTATGAAAATGAAGTCCTATGGACAATGTTATATTGCATACCAGGGCCCAGCAACGTGGAACGAACTGCCCACTGAACTTAGACACAAAGACACAGTGATCTCATTCAAGAGCTCTCTTAAAACTCACCTATTTCGACTGCAAGAACAGACTTAAAGATCTAACAATATTTCCTTACCTTAAATATTTTCAGCATGTTTTCTGTTCTCTAATTTCATGGTGTTTGTTTTTTGTAATCATATCGTTATATATGTTTGTCTAATGTTGTAAAGCACTTAGAGCTTCTAAAGATTAGGCGCTATACAAAGTCCTCATTATTATTATTATTATTATTATTATTATTATTATTTAGGTCAGAAAATCCTCCTTTTCAAACATTACTATGTATGGCCTTCTGTACTGTATCCTGTGCTAGATCAGTATTCTATCTTTGTTAACCAGGACTACGTTTGACTCCCTATAAAGTACCATGTGGTAGGTGAGAATATTCTCTTTGTCAACCATTACTATATCTGGTCTCCGGTACCGTATCCTGCGGTAGGTCAGGATACTCTCCATGTCAACCATTACTATGTCTGGTCTTCTGTACTGTATCCTGTAGTAGGCCAGTATATTCTCTTTGTTAACCATAATAGTCGTTTATCGTTTCTGGGACTTGCAAAGTATTTAACTGAACTTTAGTGTATGATGACATATAAGGGTGCTGACAGATCATAATTTTTACATGTCTCCGTCGCCCATTCTCATTATGAATTACTGGCAAGCTTAGACGTAAGGAAATTTAACATTGAGTAAGTTATGACAAGATCATTTGATATCCCCCAAGCTTTCCTCGTACTTGTGTTCCTAAATATACTTCAGAAAACACGAATAGAAGTTCGTACATATCCTATAAATGTGTAGGCCTGTACTGTATGGATATATAAAACAATATTGTGCTGATAATACACTATAAACCAGAAAATCTCCTGAATGTTTCTTTGTATCTGGAAAAGATCATGAGGGTGAAACCACTGACATTTAGCAATATTTTGATATAACTCTTGCTCCATGTCTACTGTGTAGCTGTCAATATAAATGAGGTATGTTATAAAATTCAGAACAAGCCTGAGCTACAATATTGAATTGAAAGCGCCGATTTCGTAAGAAAGATAAGGTTTGTTTGGTTTCTTGGTTTACATCTGTAAATATGTGTTGACATTATCAATTGTAACGCTTTGCAGTGAAATCTTGATAATACGAAAACCAAACTTCAGAAAGCGGTTGAGCCTGAAATGTAGTCCGTTGTCCCAGAATAAAGTACAAACACATTATTACATTTTGATGCATGTATGAAGTGTAGGTGTGAAGCAATCCATAAAACTATTTAATTTCTTTTGATCCAGGTGACCGTTCACTTTTACCTCTTTTGTATCTTACGGGCAACATAATCATTATCTTTGTGAAGGTATGGGCTGCATAAATAACGAAATCACTTTAAGACTGGTGGTCTCCATCAAGGTGTGATAATGACTTTGACCTTTTTACTTTTGGATTTTAGGATCGCAAAACTTCGTTATACTTTCATGGGCGTCATATATGCGAATGCTCGTGAAGCCATATTCAGTTTGCATTCTATGCATCAGCAAAAAATATGTTCTCTGGTCATATCCCTAGGACATTAACCTTTAACCTTCCGACAAGCAAATCATTTGAATATTTTATTTAAGATCTATATATGTGCCAAATGTGGAAAGGTGCTATGAAAACTTACGTTTTTGCTTGGAAACTAATGGATACAGGATGAATTGACTGATGAAACCGAACCATCGATACGGGACACCGTTCAAAGGCAACTTCAATTGGTAATACATGTCGTAACTTGCTTATTTCTTCTTATACTTTTGATATTATTTTGTTTAAATATAATTTTAATTGTTTGATTTGTTTTCCATCAGTGTTTAGTATTTAGTATTCCGAGTTTACTTTAAAGTATAGGAAATCCTTATCGCCTTTTTTTCTCTGACATACATTCGTAGGCTCCCTTTCGCTGCATCTGTGCATCTTCAGCATTTCACATATGTTCCAGTAAAGGTATAGTCTCTTTACGTCAGCATTAACATGTAGTGTCCATAATGATCACCAGCGATCACTGTTTCTACAATTCCTTTAATTTTTTTAAAATCCAAACCACGATGCCAGCTTTGCGTCTGATGGTGGTGACTGCCCAATCGATGATGCCGGCAAATGTGACCCCTCATTTGAGCTTCCAAGTCTTTACCCTCCGAAAGTAATTTTGTCTGATTTCACACTTAGTTTCTTCTTATTGTTATTATTAATATTATTATCAGTAGTAGTAATAGTAGAAGTGTTATTATTATTATCATTTTTATTATTATTACTATTGTTATTATTATTATTATTTCACGCCGCAGACGTTAATGGAGGAAGAAAACCTGTCACACAGTCATGACAATCTTGAAGGCCAAGCAGATGAACCAGAGGATGGTTTCACTGAAGCTACACTTTCCGAGAACGGAACGAAACACCGATACGATGATATTGCCCCTGGTAATTGAATATCTGAAATTATGTGTTTATTTCTTTTTGACCCTACATTTTAAGGATCTTATAGTTTTATCTTTAATTTTATATAAATTTTACAGAATCTTAACTACCTTGCCTGTCATTCGTTCCATTGTAGTATATCATGCTTACAGTGATTTCAAAGGTTGTATCTTCCTAATGTTTTTCAGATCATTATTACATTTATAGAACTTTACTTTTTATGGGCACCATATAGACATTATTGTGCTGACGAAACAGTACATGCTAATACATACATACATACATACATACATACATACATACATACATACATACATACGTACGTACGTACATACATACATACATACATGCAGGCACGCAAGCAGTCACGCGCGCGCACGCATGCACGCAGACGCACGCACACACACACATACATACATATAATTGCTGAATTTCTCTGAACAAAGAGGATAGTTAATTTTGTTTTCTTTTGGGAGTTCCCGCTCAGTAATAAATTAAAGATAATGCATATGTTGGATTTTTTTATTCTTATCTTGAATAATGCTTAAATATGATTTAAGGTGATATTGTAGGAATGCATATGATTTGCGATGGTCAAAGAATTTAAAAAATTAAAACTGATAACCAATGGTATGATGAGAAATATTATTAGATATTGATAAATGCAGATTTAATGTATTTACAAGTTTTATGCATTCTGGGATATGTCAGGTTGGTAGACTTAAGCTATGTAGTTCGTAGAAACACTACTGGTCAGAGCTGGCTACGCCAAGAACTGTTTATTGTCAGTATACATTAACCTCCCAATCTTTACAAGCAGCCAATGATGCTTAAACAGCGTTACTGTGGGGACCAAACAACTAACAATTTCTAAACATTACTTTGAGAAGACAATTTTTAGTGTTTTGTAATTTTTCTCGAATAAATCTCTATTATCTGTCAGGTTTTCATTCATTACAAACTGCTAACGAATACAAACCAACATGTGATACGCAGGAGGATTATCAATGCCTCACCATCTTGTTTGTTTATAATGTTCTAATGTTCTAACATGCAATTTTATCAGGAGTAATGTAGTTCAGTGCAAATTAACACTTTATATAATTTTATTCCACGTGATTTAGATGTTGGGCGTAGTTTATGGAGTTAGGATTGCTACAAAAATGTCAAATTGTGCAAATTCTTTGTTTAATCAGTTTATGTCTTATAAAGACCGAACCTGGTTAAGAAGGCGTGGCAATCGTCCTGAAAACTTTGATAAAGGTACTCATAGTTTGGTTAGACACCTGGCGGATTGCAACCATGGTATACTGGAGCCGTAAGGAAGGCGTTGCTTGCATATATGCAACATGATCTGCATCTATTCCTCCCCGCACACTCCCCTTCCATATCCCGGCCCCTTTTGAAAATCTGACTGCGTTGCTAAGTTAGGAGTTATATCATAGTCAACTAAACTACTTCTTTTAGTTTATTCAATTCTGACGTTATCCAATACCTCATAAAGAACATGGTTAAGACCTGGAACACATTCTCCAAATACAGCTATTGGGTTGTTTTGATTCAAGCCCATTATAAAATGTTTGAAAAAAAGCATTCCAATTGCCCCGGTAAATCATATGCAATTTAGAAAACAAACACTGATAACAAAGTGTCCCTCCCACCTAAAATGCTATCAAAGATATGGTGAAAAATGGCTATTTTTGTACAACATTGCATGTAATCTATACATTGTGACTGAAGTTATAGATGTCGAAATTTTTACTTGCATTCATAGACTGAGTCAGAATGAGGTTATTTCAAAACTTTTGACATGTGATCAATGGAAATTTCTCAAGAATAAGAAGTGCGTATGACTGCATTTTGTAGATCATAACTGCTACAGTTAAATATCTTGTTTTAAACTTTATCAGAATAACATTTTTATGTGCATTCAACAGCTTCATTTTCATTTGCACGCTTTGGTCAGACCCATTTGAATATTTATTTTATTTTAGATTGCCGACCATGTCTACATCTGAAAGTGCAATGATATTTTGCATCGTGAAATATTGAAGATTAAGATTTGATCTTCGAGGGTTATTTCCCCTTATAGGTTTTATTTCAGGTAAAAAATGAACTTAATGTAGCGTGGGTTGCTAAGAGCTTTCATTACTATGTATATACAGTCGCATAATGGAATCAATGTCTGAGTACCATGTTATCAAGAGGTGTAAATAAAATAATTGCAATTTTGTCAGTTCTTAGTATTAAGGTCCTTAGGTTGTTGCACTTTTTTTTAATTTTTGTATTTACTTTGCAGAATTATTATACATGAAATAATATCATCGAGAAACGTGGTATCTTTGTGATAGGAAGTAAAGTAAGTTTAAATGGAATAAATTATTCGATATATCCCAGAATGCAACAGTGTTAATTAATTCTTATAAATATTTACAGAGCATTTCTGCATAAGTACTCAGAGCCAGATCATTCTTTGTCACGTGTCAGGTTTTCCAGTTTTTCATTGATTATGACTTTGTCACGTGTCAGGCTTTCCAGTGTTTCATTGATTATGACTTTGTCACGTGTCAGGCTTTCCAGTTTTTCATTGATTATGACTTTCATAAATTATGTGTCTATGGTTAAAACCTAAAAATTTCAAACAGTGAAAAAGTTAAGCTATATAACATCTGTGAATATGGTTTAATTTCAGCATCAAGCGACAACGATAACATCAATGCCGTTATATTGCCGGTAATAGTTCTTAAATTTGATTTGCTTTGATTTTTATTTTTCATCTGACAGAAAAATTGCATGACAATATCGATTAAAAACGACAACTACCACATCTACTCTTGATTTTCCAGAAAATAAAATAACGTTGCTGAATATAAGAGAAAATTGTATTTAGACAATTGATGAGAATAGTAGAGTTCGTAACCCACGCTTCACCATCACCGAGTTGAATACGGCTTTCTTATCTTGTGGTACATTTGAAATAATGTCGTTTGAGCGAAATATACTGTTGTTTCTTCTCTCATTGTAAGATATTTCTCATTTTAGCTAAAACAGTCAACCAAACTTTTTATTCTTTGAAAAGAGTGTAAAAGAAGATTATAGAAATATTTTGATTTGGCACAAATTTAAGGGTCTAAAATGCATATAGATACCGCTTTCTAATTTTTTATGCATAGCCCATTTCTAGTTTTATGGGAAAAGATCATCTGTAAAGTCAGAACAATATAAATTTGGATGACTCACTTTTTGTATTAATATTTCTTGCTTTGCATTTTCCAACAGTCACACAAAAGCAAGAACGCCTTCTTGCTTACGCAGACGCCATTGCCAAATACTGTTTTGGACTTCTTGAGACTTGTTCTCAACAATGAAGTGCATACCATAGTTATGTTTGATGATAAAAAAACTACAGAAGAACGAGTAAGTTTTCTGTGAAAATAAAAGTATTTTGAATAATGTTGTAAAATTTAGCGGCTTATTGGTTTTACGAATATTTCATAAAGTCCTGTGTGTCAGAAATTATGTCCAAGGACCAATCATTAATTTAGTCTGTGGACTTGCGTAAACTTTATTTTTGTAAATTATTTTCAGTGTTCATTTTTGTTCACTCCTATATCACCCTTTAATTTTGCTAAATTAGTATTATCAAGTTTTCCATCTAAGGAGCAATCAAGTTGAAATAAATATTTGACACTAATTGAATTTTTATATATTTATGAGCTTCTACGCATGTACATATGAATTTTCTGTACAATGCATGGAAGGAAAACAGTCTGCTAAATCCATGTTATTTTATTAAGTTTGGGTATTTCAGGTGGGTATGTATTGGCCAATGACTGGTGGTCACGCTAGCTATGGACAAGTTCAAGTCGATGTCCAATCTACAGGTCATACGGACTCACATCAATACCGACTGCTTAATCTAACTCATGTACAAACGGTAGGTTTTACAGATCTGTACATGCTTATATACCTATATATTGGTAAGGAATTAATAAATTATCACAGAAATA
>JAECUM010094422.1:12500-40470 GCA_016617855.1 Megalonaias nervosa | reverse complement strand
ATTTGGCTATGTCTTTCAATCTACTCCTTTAACATATTAATGTGGCAAAGTTGTTTTTGTTTTCACCTCCCAGGAGCATTGATGATGTAATTTAAATCATTTCCATTCTTTTCAACCGTGTATAGACCATAATACTTGGCCTGAAGAGGATTTTATGGAATGGGCAAGAGAGCTAGAACTCTATCACCAGGGCTGAAAACTCCTTTCCTTTGCGTTTTTATCATATCTTAATTTTATTTTTGACTGAGTAGAGTGTAGATTTGCCCTGCAACCTCACAAGCCTTTGACAACTTATACTTAAAATTAGATACATAATCAAGAAGATCAAGTTCAAAATCTTCATTAGAAAGAAGTTTCTCTTTCAACAACTTCAATGGTCCACGCACAGTGTGTCCGAAAACTAGTACAAAGGGACTGAATCCTGAAGATTCTTGAACTGACTCTCTAACAGCAAACAAGAGTAAATGAATGGCTTCATCCCAATCTTTACCCGTCTCAAAGCAATATGATCGAATCTTTTTTTCAAGGTATCATGAGATCTTTCTAAAGCCCCTTCGTTCTCAGGGTGATAGGCAGAATATCTGAATTGTTGAATGCCTAATTCATGCATAACTTGCTGGAAAATTCCAGACATAAAATTTGACTCTTAATCCAATTGGACAGATTTGGGAAGGCTAAATTGAGTAAACAACTTTATCAAAGCTTTTACTATAGTTTTGGTTTTAATATTCCTCAGAGGAATTGCCTCTGGGAATCTTGTTGACTCACACATAATGGTCGACAAATATTGGTTGCCTGACTTGGTCTTAGGTAAGGGACCAACACAGTCTACCATAATTCTGCTAAATGGTTCATCAAATGCAGGAATAGGTTGCAGATGAGCCTTAGGTATCTTCTGATTGGGTTTTCCTACCATTTGACAAGTATGACAAGATCTGCAGCATTTACAACATCACTTTTGATTTTTGGCCAATAAAAGAGAGTCAAGATCTTGTGATAAGTCTTATTAATCCCTAAATGACCAGCCAGAGGAGTTTCATGGGCCAGACTAAGTATTTCCTGTCTGTAAGATTGTGGAACTACTATTTGATAGTTCACTGACCATTCGTCACCAGCAGGTACCTCGAGAGGTCTCCATTTTCTCATAAGAATTCCATTTTTAATGAAATAACAGACAGGTACTTCAGTGGCTTCAGTTTCACTAATGGCCCTCGGAAACAAACAGGAGATCTCAGGATCTTTTTCCTGTTCGACGACAAGTGATTGTCGTTTGTCACCCTGATTAGAAAAAAGAGAATGAGTAGTTAACAGAGGATCACTGTGATCAATACCTTTTGATTGATCCAAACAAGGAGTGAAAGTGACCTTATCAACAGCCCGATCAATACATGTGTCAGCAAAAGGAATCTTTTCCTTATCAAAATCATTCTCAAGAGCTTTCTTTGCCATAGTTCAAGTAACTGCACAAGCTGGGTATAAATTAGGGAATTTATATCGAGTAAATATGATTCGCTTGGATAAAGTTCTATCAGTTGAGAGACCGGTTTAAGACTACATTCTTCTATGAATATAGGTGAGTTTATTTACTTCTATAAGTTAACATTTAAACCACGCTTGTATATAGTGTGGATTCCGTGTTACATGTATACATCTCACCCCTGCCACCACACTCGGTGTCACATGAACAATAACCTTAGCTTTACTTCATGTTGATGTTCTTGTATTGGGGTTTTACGCTATTTCTCATACTCTGATATGCTTTATAAGACAAAAACCAGCCCCTGTGTGGGTAAATTAGCCATATTCTAACAGACGTGATCATTTTTTTTCCCCCAATTCCTTTTCCGGATTCGAGTTGAAAAATGTCCGTCAAATTAATCATAGTAATAGTGAAAAGAAAAGACTCTATTGGAATAAAACATTTCCCTCAGTCTCAGCCAATAGGTGAAAGAAAATACTTCGCAAAAATTGCATGGGCCATTTGGAAGAATCAGAATCATGTCAAGTGACATTTTCACATATTGTAATATCAAAATTATGAAACTGCACATACTATAGGAAAAGTGTACAGACTATGTAATAAAAGTGCTGATGTATTGTAATATATGGCAATGAAAGGATAAATTACACATGTATCGATGTATGTGCTAATGTAAGGACAAATTGCACAAGTATCAATATATGTGCTGATGTAAGGACAAATCACACGTGTATCGTGGTATATCTTGATTTAAAGACAAAGTACACAGTTATCAATATATGTGGCTATGTAATGACAAACGATTGATCACGCGCACATCTATTAACATATATTTTAATAAGGTATAGGTCGGTTGACGGATAGATTGATTGATAAGTTGAAACAGGAAGAAGGGAAAATAGAGTATAACCCATAATATCTGGCCCACCAACACACACATCCGCCTTAAATTAGTTTGGAAACAAGAAGCGGAAAAGCTTTCTTCCCATCAAGTATGTTTGCTAACAAGAAAAGAATTTTCAAATGTCTTCAAGTCATTCAAATAAGTAGTAAGGGAAAGTGCTGGTTCTGGACCCAGGACCTCTCCCCACCCTCCAAACAAATATAAATTACCATCTCGGAGACCCTCAAATCCCCACCCCAAAACGATTTTCATTTTTAACAAGTGCTGGTTCTAGACCAAATATAATCCAAGACTTTTACCCACCCTCCAAACAAATATAAACTACCATCTTGGAGACCCTCCAAAAAAAATATAAATTACCATCTGGGAGACCTACCAACACTCCCAAAACGACTTAGAGTTTTTAAAACCTCTACCTCCTTCAAACATTATTTTTATTGTTTAAACAAAATTTTATACCCTATCATTATCATACTTATTTTCATACCTACTGACTCTCATTGGTAGGATATCCGTTAACATGCTCTCAATAGTACGGAACTCGCGTATTAAATCGTCTATATCATATTTTATACCCCGTAGGTAAGATCGTATCTGATCAAGTAATTTTTTTATAGGTGATACTAGCTGTTTTGCAGGCATTATTTTTGGTCACAAGCCGAGGTTCAATCTTTTTACAAGCTGTTGCAAGAGAAGCACCAACGCCTGATATTATTAACAAAAACAGATTTAATGATGCTCCACTTGAAATTATACCAGAGCCGGTCAATAACAACGGTAAATATGATATTATCCGAAGTATTTTGTTATAATATTTATAACATTTTTTCACGCACCAAAGTTTTTTATGATAATATTTGTAATATTGCAATAACGCATCCACATCTTGTTTTGGAATTTCTTTTGAAATGTGATTGAAATCATCTATACTTTTTTCCATTATATAATATTTGTTTACAATAGTGCCAGTCCCTAGGTTTGATTATGGTGTTTCAGCTATAAATTCCAGACACCACCAGTAACGTCTCGGAGGCATTTCCGTTGATGTCAACGTAAATGTTTCTTTGGTGTTCTTACTTAGCATCACCAGTAGAGGATTATAATATACATTCGGTGATGATGAAGTGGATGCAGTAATTTCCGAACCGTACATGGACAGCCTGTATAACCCAGTTACTTCTGCGGTATGTTCGAGAGTGTTATTTTACGGTGTCCATGTTGATGATCCTGATGCTACTGTGTACACGATATTTTTAATTTGTCCGTGTGAAATTTTAATCAGATTAGTTTTTTTGAACAATATTAGGTATTCCACTGACAATGTCGTTTAGTTTCGTGTTAACGTCGGAGAGTTTAATATCAACAGTTGGTGGACCACCAAAACATTCGTTAATGGCTCTATTCACATTTCTACGAAAATTTAAAAACGTTTGTACGTGTCTAGTAAAATTAGTATTAACTGTAGTCATTTCATTATTAATTGTAGTCATTTCATTATTAATTGTAGCTAACGAAGCTGTTACTAAAATTTCCTTATCATCAACATATTTTTTCGTTGCAGCATCAAAATCATATTCTGGTGTTCTAAGATTATTAATACCATTATTATTCATGTTGAGAAATGCACGCATTATACCACCGTTGACTAATACGTACTTAGATTCTTGATCATCAACGTATTTTCTTGTTGCAGCGTCATTATCTGCGGTTGGATTTCCAAGGCATGTAATTTTATTTTGATTCATAATAATGGTATCCGTGAATGAATCACCAGCTTTTTTGACATAATCATTAATTGACTTACCGGAATCTTGTATCTTACCTTGGTCAGTAAAAGTAACGATATTATTAACAACCGCGGTAGGAATTCGTATAAGTACATCTGACAGTTGTATATTACTTGTCTTCAATCGTCCTTGTTTGTCCTGGAAAACAACGACTTCATTTTGATCTACACTTGTGATATTTAATAAATTTTGATTTCATTTCTGAGCTGATCAAGAGTTGCGTATCTAGATAAGTCACCTTGCTGACCTTTAGCCGATGAATCTACTAATAATGTTCCAAATTTTGTATAATAGCTCATTATTTATTATCCTACATAAAATTGTTAACATTAGTCAGTTTAATATTACATAAAATTATATAACAACAATGGCGAAGATACAATTTTGATACCGAACGGTTAATCAAGCATAAACATAATAACGAACTTCCAGATTGTCATTATCTTATTATTGGTCGTACAGGATCAGGTAAAACAAATCTTTTGCTCAACAATAACTTTAACTATGACAGGGTATATATTTATACAATTAATCCACAACAAGATAAGTACGAGCTACTAGGCGAATATAATAATAGACTTCGTGATGAACTTGATGCTGGCGATGATATATTTTTAATAAAACAACCAGAAGAACTAATTCCAGTTAATAAACTTGATTCATCTGAGCATAAAATAATTGTATTTGACGATATTCCCCTAAACAATGAGGAGATGAACAAGATTAGATCTTATTTTTCATTATCGCGTAATAAAAGATGTAATTCTGTTTATCTCGCCCAAGGTTTTTACAACGTCGATAGATTTATCAGGCGAAATACGGGTTGTTTTATATTATTTCCCGGACTAGATAATGTTGATGTGAGAAATATTGCAAACGAGCAATGCGGTGACGTAACAAAAGATAAATTTATCGAATTATATCATCAAGCAACCAAAGACAAATATAATTTCTTTTTAATTGATAAGCTAGCGCGTGATCCGGCTAAGATGTTTCGTTGTTGTATTGACATGTTTTTATAAAACATATAAAAAAAAAATGGACAAGCATCAACAAAGAATCGAATTGCTAAAGAAATTTATTGAAACTCGAGCAGATTTTAAGAAAAAAGTGGAAGAAGCTCGGCGTGGACAAGTTCAAGCAGAGGAAGAAACTGCTAAACTTTTCAAACCTGTTACTGAAGCAGTACTTGGCAAGCAACCAGAAATATCAACATTATCTGCAGAGGAGCTTAAAAAATTACAAGAAAAAGGTTTGTTAGGTTTACTCGGAGAAAGATCGAAAGAAGAAAATAAAAAAATTGCAGAAGAACTTGTAAGAAACATTGCTCATCCTGCTGCACGACAGGCCGAATTTGACAGATTAATAAACAACCCTCTTATGCTTCAGCACGCTATTACAAGAGTGACTGTTAATCCAGCCGAGTTAAAGAGGTTAATAGAAAAATTGTCGGAGCAAACTAAGGAATTGTCTGAGAAACAAAAAGTAATGACTGAAACCATTTTAGTAGAAATGCCTACTGAAAAACAGATAATAATTTATAGAAAAAATGCACGTGTTAAAATATCAGATGAAGAATATGACGAATTTATTGAAAAACATAATATCACTGAAATTGATAAAATTCGAAATTGGCCAGAAGAAAAATATAACAATTTAACAGAAAAATTAACAAAAATTATAGAAGATGGTTCACTTGCTGATACAGAAATTAAAAATGCTAGAAAAGAAGAAAAAGTATTACCTCTGTTAGATAGAATAAGAGAAGGAATTATTGCTGAGGTTTTACTTAAAACAGCAGTACAGTACAGAACCAGAAAAATAGAATATGCTAGGGGCTGGAATTTTAAAAGACTATTTGATAAATATGATAACGAACGAGATAAAACATTACCAGAGGAAACCACTGGATCTGGAGTTAAAGTTTTTACATCAAACGCAGAAATAGTTCACCGACTTATGTTGCTGATATCATCCAAAGAGGCTGGTAATGAAAGCGCAGAGATCGATAACGAAATCATTGATATACTAGATCATCTTAGATCGAGCGGATTACTGACATCATCCGAGTATGAAATTTTACATAGCGATCTTATCTAAAAATATTAATATAATGTCACTAACATCAACAACATTATTACTTGATTCCTCGCAGACAACAGGAAACAGCGCAAACTTTTCTGTTTATTACAATCCGCCAATACAACTTGATTCTGAAAAACAGTATGAGATTGGACTAATTTCCTGCACTTGTTGGAATTCGATAGCTAACGTAAAAACTGGAGTAAACGATGAATTTACATTTATTCTAAATACAATAAGAGACAATCGATTGAAAACATTTAAAATTCCACAAGGAGCTTATAATCTTACTGATCTAAATAAGACGATAAAGGAGCTGATAACAAAAGCGGGCGGTATAACTGATAATTTTGAGCTAACACCAAATTATAACATATTACGAGCTAATATAACATTAAAAAATGATATGTTAGTCGATTTTTCATCAGCATCAAGTATTGCATCGCTGATTGGATTTAATCATTATAAGTATGGACCTTTAATGCCAGGAGAAACTTTATCATTTGACGGTGAACTGCCACTAAATATAACAGGAGTAAACACAATATTAAATTGCTCCATTGCAGCTGGATCTTACTCAGCCCAGGGTAGTAGAGGACAAACGATATATAGCTTTTCACCGGACGTTCCACCAGGATCGATCATTTATTATCCGATTAATCTTGAAAATCAAATAACAAGTATAACAATGCAATTAACAGATCAATCTGGTAGACAAATAGATCTTAACAACGAAATTGTCACGTATTATTTACACCTAAGCATTGCGTAGGCGCGCAACAACGTAGTTGTCGACGTTAATTTTGTGAGCCTATATTTTATAGATAAAGATGAGACCAAAAAAAAAATTTATAGAAGAAAAATCGTAGGTGGATTTTTTGGAAACATATTTACCAAAATTGTAGAAAATGTCCCAGGAATTGCGCGTAAAGTAGCACCAATTGCACTTGATGCAGGTAAAGCTTTTGCGACAGGTGCAGCCAGTTCAGCAGGCACTGCAGTAGGACAAAAGATCGCTGATAAGATTAGAGGCGAGAAACCACCGGTTTCCACATCGGAAATAAAACGAGCAATATCAGATATTGCGCCAACAAAAGAAACAAAACGAGCTATGATAGCTACAACAAAAAAATTATTATCACCACATGGTGAAGAAATAGTACGTAAACTTGTAAAGAAAACAAAACCGATGACTCCTGCTGCTTTTTAATTTTGTGTAACGATTATAAAATAAAATGTCAGCTAAAAATTATCTCGATCTTGCTGAAGAATATAATACTGACGATGCTGTAACAGAGTTCGAATACGTCGAGTATCTTGATGAAAACTCAAACGAACCAAATAAAACTGGTGTTAAAACTTTTAACACAAGAGATGAGGACGTCCTTCTACTTCCGCATAAGGCAGTGTTAGAAGTGCGTGGCCAAATATTAACTGCGATGGGTGGTGATATTGCAGCTGGTGCAGAAATTGCGCTTGTCAATAACGGCTGGAACTTGTTTAAAAGTGCACGATACCTACTGGCCAGTCAAACTGTAGAAGATATTTCAATGCACTTGCCTATAGCAAGTACAATACTTAACATTGTTTCGTTTAGCGATGATTATTCTAGATCAATGGCCACAAACATGATGTGGTTTAAAGATACCTCATTCGGGACAGCTGTTTCGAGCGAGTTTCGTACTGGTGCTGGTGTTCCTGCTGCAGATAACAATAATCTAATCGCCAATCCCGCTGCTGATGATGCAGCCGCAATAAGTAATTCAATAAGATTAGCTGTTACAAATATACGACGACAGCAATACAACGAGGGATTTGCTAAACGAAAAGAATTTGCTGCAGAATCTAGCCAAATAACGATGATGCTTCCGTTAAGTACAATCTTTGGATTTTGCCGTGAATACAACAAAGTTTTTCGCGGAATAAAACATACACTTATTTTAGATCGAGCTGATCAAAACGATTGTATAATGCACGCCGATGGGGTGGCTGAAGGACAGTTTGCTATTACAAGATTAGCGCTGTGGATGCCACGAGTTGTCCCATCTGTAGCTAAAATAATGGAGCTCGAATCATTATTAACCGCTTATACAAAAAAAATATACTTCCAGCAAAACAGGATTTATCAAACAGCAATTCCTAACGCAACTGATTACACATGGCGTGTTACAACTACAGCTAGCGAACAACTACCTCGACATTTGTTCGTCGTATTTCAACGACGGGCACGTCGTAATAATCAAGAAATGAACAATTCCGTATTTGATAACCCAGATGTCAGACGAATATTTGTTAGAGTAAATTCTAAACAATATCCCGAACGTGCAATCGAATGCAATTTTGCTGACGATGAAACAAGAAACATATCTCGGCCGTATATGTACCTTATGGAAGCAATGCAAAAATATCAGGACGCGGACAGTGGATCTCAAATATCAGTAGAAGAATTTCGTTCACTCTATCCTATCTTTTATTTTGACATATCAAAACATTCCGAACGAGCTATCGGATCGACTGCTGATACTGAGGTCACCTGGACACTTGGTGCACTGCCAGCCGAACGGTATAACGTATATGCGCTAGTTGTCAGTGATAGATTCTTGACAATTGACGCGACTAAAGGAAGAATGACTGTACAAGTTTAGTCTAACAACCTTGATATAAAATAATGAAAACCAAGTACACAACCAGAGAAATATACCTAACATCCGGTCAAGTTGAAAAATTATCAGCAGCTGTTGCTAAACGCCGTTCTGTTTCTTTAATGATATCTCCAGAGACAAAGTCTCTGGGGACTTCAAATAAAACAGCGGTTAAATTAATGCTAACACAACAACAAATCGACAAACTTGATAAAGGAAAACCGTTTGTTCTTAAACTATCTGTTTCACAAATAACAGCAATGTCAAAACAAGGTGGATTGTTTGGACCAGCACTTTCTGTGATAGCTAGCACAATACTACCGAAAATTTTGCCAGTACTTGGTACACTTGGACTAGCGGCTGCGTCAGGGGCGGTATCTGGCGCAACGAAAAAAGCAGTTGAAGGTCGTGGAATCAAACAAATCTATCGTCAGTGACTTTGTCACTCAGTTTTATGTAACAATATAAAATAAATGCCACAACGAAAAACAAAATCGTCGGAAAAAAAGAAAATAATAAAACGTAATCGAACAAAACAAGGAGGATTTATTCCAATAGCTCCACTACTAGCAGGATCAGCGGGAAGTCTTCTTCCAAACCTACTAGGAATCGGACGTGGAATGACTCTACCAGGTACCAGACGCTATTGAGCAATTTTGATATAATTGAAAAATTGAATGACGTTGTCGGATTTCGCGGAGTATTTTCTAAAGACGAACTCGATGACGTACCAGCAGGTGGTTCGTGCATTGTAAATATAGAAAACTTTAACGATGGCTCAGGCACTCACTGGGTTGCTGTCTACGATAATAATTATTTTGATTCGTTAGGACTTCCTCCGAGTGATTTTATAAAAAAAATATATTTTTAAAAAATTAAAAAAAATAAATTATTCGTCTAATCAACTACAGCCAATTGGAACATCAGCTTGTGGTTATTATTGTATAATGTTTGTCCGACAAATGTCAAAAGATCCTAACTTTTTAAAGTTTATTTTACAGTTTGACAAGCAACCTTCTCACGCAAACGATAAGATTGCAGTTAATTTTTGTAAAGCTATCTAAAGCTTACTAGTAATTTTATCTAAACTTGTAAATATAAAAAATGTCAACATACTGTCTCAAATGTAGAACTAAAACAGAAAATAAAAATGAGACGACGGAAAAAACAAAAAATAATAGAATAATGTTAAAAAGTATTTGTGTTGTTTGTGGTAGAAAGAAAAGTATGTTTCTGAAAAAACAAGTAGCTGAGACGGTGGATGATTGATGATTAATCAATAACAATTCTTTTATGAAACAAAATAAAATAAAATGAAGTGCAATTGTGATTGTGATAAAGATCTTTGTATCGAACAAGATAAAATAGTCACATACTGTCAATCATGCAATCGCCGTGAGGTAATTGTCAGCGGAATTGACATTCACAAATTGATTGGCAAATTACCAAAACCAAAAGGCGGTTGGACATTGCCAGGTCATAAATATACTGGACCTTATAATCCTCTTGATAAACAACTAGCTGAAAATGATAATCCGCTGCCAGGACAAGAACCTTACAATCAAGTTGATGCAATAGCAATGCGCCATGATATCTGTTATCGTGATATCGAACGTCCTGACAACGCTCGTGCAGAAAGTTTAAAATGAGATTGTGATAAAGTAATGTTACACGAACTTCGCGATATGGAACCGACAAATATGCGAGAACGTTTTGATAGAAGGCTGGTGCAGGGTTTTATTGGAGCAAAATATAAATTAGGACTCGGAAAGGAATTGTATGACGATCTTACAGCTGAACTACACAAACCTAAAAAAAAAAAATTTACGCGACGTAAAGTTGTCGCAAATGCCGTTGATGACATCTGGGCAATAGATTTAGTGGATGTGTCAAATCTTGCCCAGTTTAACGTTGGAGCTGACGGCTCTCCAAAGAAACACTTGTTTAATGTTATAGTTATTTTTAGTAAATATGCTTTTAGTGTACCTGTTTCGGATAAAATAGGAACGTCGATAACTGACGCGGTAAAACAAATAATAACAAGTACAGAAAGAAAACCAAATAGAATCTGGACCGATCATGGAGCGCAGCTTTTCAATAAAAAGTTCGAGCGGTTTTTGCTCCAAAATAATATCAAAAAGTATGTTACAGGGAACGAGGGTAAAAGCGTTGTCGTCGAGCGATTTAATCGCACGCTAAACGAGCTGATACATAAACATATGACAGCTAAAAACACAAACAGGTATATTGATGATCTTCCGCTGATGGTTGACGAATATAATAAGACGAAACATCGAACCACTAAAATGTCGCCAAATGACGCAATTAAAAATCCGATATTAGCAAATGAAAACATGTATCGCAGACATAAATTTAAAGTGGGTGATCGAGTTAGAATTTCTCTGACCAAAAAAACAATTGAAAAAGGATTTACTCCAAACTGGAGCGAAGAAGTATTTGTCGTTGATAATGTACTTTTAACAATACCTGTAACATACTCGTTAAAAGATTTATTAGGTGAACCTATAACTGGCAGTTTTTACGAGCAGGAACTTCAGAAAACTGAACAAGATGTTTTCGTTATCGAAAAAGTTATTAGGAAAAAAGGCAATAAAAGTTTAGTTAAGTGGCGCCGGTATAGCGATAAATTTAATAGTTGGATCCCAACCAAGCAAATTATGAAATAATGTTTCTGTAGATTTCCTCGTACTTACGTTTGATAGATTTACATTTTACTGGTTTACATAACGATATTAGATATTGTCTGCGATCGTCAGAGATCGTCATTAAGTTAAAAATCTTGACAAATATAAAATCGAATTTTATATTTTTCTGTCGGCCTGGAATTTTTAGATTTAAAAAAGGTTTGATAAGCTGCCAAAATATTTGTTGTTCAGCAACAGTAAAATTAAATTTTATTATTTTTTTAGCAATGTGATACTTAACATTATATCGTCCAGTTGTCGGTCTGCTGTAATTTTTTCTGTCAACGACGGCGTTGCTGTTGTCATCCTCATCGTCATTATTAAATAAAATATCATCTTCGCTATAGCTAGCAAATTTGTCTAAATCTCCTGCTGTAAAATTGTCGTTAGTGATCTTATCACTTGCTTTTGTATTGTCGACGACTTTGTTGTTGGTGATTAAATTGTCGTTAGTGATTGTAATATTGTCTGCGACTTTATCGTTAGTGATTGTATCACTAGAGATGAAATCTCTTGCGATTGTATCTTCCGAATATATATATAAGCAAGTCTTTCCATCAGGTTCATATTATAATATACTTTTATCTAATTTATTGTTATAAGATGACTAACGAGGTAAAATATCAACTAAAAGTTAATATATTAAACTACAAGGAACTAGCCGAAGCAGTGAGAAAATGTCTGTTAGGGTATAATTCTTATTGTTACGCAAGGCGATTCTAACGGAGGCAGAAAAAAATAAACTTAACGATAGCGCAATAATTTGATTATAGCATTTGCCCACAACTGCTTGACCAGAAAGGAGCTAGCAAATATATCTAAAGATAATCCAAGCATTATATTTGCTTGAAAAAGCTGATCTTATTATTCTATCAGCAACAAATTTTACTGCCCTGGGATTTATCTTGTAGTATTGCGCAGCAGATGAGATTGAAGGAAATTTGATTTTCTTATCTATTTCGAGATCAAATGAAACAACAGGTTTTGCTGGACGTCTAAAATTATTACCATCACCACCTAGTTCTTTTTCACATTTTCCTGTTGGGTAACTAGTTCTAAATTTTCCAGTCGATTATCAGTTTTTACGTTATTGATGTGATTAATAACCAAACCATTAGGTATAGGTCCGTTAAACGTCTCGTAAACAAAACGATGGCTAAGATAATTAACTTTACCGGCTAGTGTTCCTCTGACAGTTACCATGAGATACCCCATATTATTCATGAAACCAACAACTTTTTTAGTTTTTCTTCTTCGAATAATTCCCTTATCATTTACCTCGTAAAGATTAAATATTAGGTGGCGTTGATACTCATCTTGTAAAGCTAAATTTTCAATATTGTCATCAGTAATCGAATTATTTACTCTATATACTCGTTGTCCTTCTGGAATATCATCGCAGAACAAAGTATAAATAAAATCTTTCCGAAACATTTCAATTCTATTTGTGTCATCACCTTTAACTGAAATTATCATACCAGCCGGAGTTGGTCTGCCAATAGATTTTTTAGATTTTATATTAATAACGGAACCTAATGCATTTCCAGCATATAGGTTATACTTCGGATGAACGTGATATACTTCTTGCTCTTCCGCTGTCAGTCTCATATAGCTTAAAATTTCTGTCATTATACTATAAGCATTTTATATCTCTAATTGTTTGTTCAACTTGGCGCGCGGTGAGTTATCGATCGAACAACTAATTAGAGATATAATATTACACTATATATATATATAGCAATGTTGAAATTACGTGATATAGCCAAGAAGAGCCTTATGGGAGAACCCGAAAAAATAGCGACTGCCTTTGCAGGATTCGACAACAGTTATCGGTTTGATAAACAAATCGTACTAGTAAATTTCACTGCAACAAATCTCTATCATTTGCTAGAGCCAACTGTAAAACATGAACTTGAAAAACATAAGGGTCTAAGAATATTAGTGCAATATCATGTTATATTTTCAAAGCTACTTGTGACAGAGGGATCGACTGACGAGGAAATTGCAGACCCTTACATTAATGCAAAATCAAGGCGTGTTTTGCTTGGGACTGATCTTTTGTCACTAGCTAATGAAATACACCGGGAAATTTGGAAAAAGATAGAAGAATTTACCGAATCGGGTTCGGATTGGAAGTTTGAAATTATTGCTGAAATTTTATTTCACACAATAAAATATAACGTCTTACGCGGTAATTCGTATACTGACCTACCACAAAAAATAAAAAATGCTGTATAAACGTAAAGAACCTCGATAACAGATGTTTTCAGTGGGCTATTCTTTCTGCGCTATTTCCAGCAGAAATACACGTTGATCGTGTTGACAATTATTTTAGTCACGTATCAAAATTAAATTTTAATGGTATTGACTTTCCAGTTGCAGAAAATCAAAATACCAAAGTTTGAAAAGCAAAATAATGTTTCAGTAAATGTTTTCGGACTAAATGAAAAAGAAAACGTCTATCCGAGATATATTTCAGAAAAAGCTTCACAATCGACAATAAACTTGCTGTTTTATAAGAATCATTACGTTTGGAATAAAAACTTTAATGGACTAGCTGGCAGACAGTATAGTAAACGAAATAAAAAAAACGTTCTTTTGTTATCGCTGCTTGCACGGTTGTAAAGACATTGAAACATTACAAAAGCATTTGCAGTACTGTAGTGACGTACAACGAATAACAATGTCCTCCAAAGAAAATAGTTTACTGCAGTTTGTCAATCACAATCACAAACTAAAAATTCCTTTCGTTATATACGCTGATTTCGAATGCTTACTTCAGCCTGTACTTGGCGTAGAAAATAATCCTGACAAATCGAGTACAAGAAAAACTCAAAATCATGTTCCATGTGGAGTGGAGTACAAAATAGTTTGCTGCACTGATTCGAGCTTATCCAAACCAATCAAATTATATCGTGGTAAAAATCCAGCTGTTTGGCTTCTCAAGCAGTTAATTAACGAAGTTGATGGTATATTTAATCGTTTAAAAAGAATAACTCCAATGATAAAACTGACATCTCAACAAGAATCTGATCACGAACAAGTGGAATTTTGTTATATTTGTGAAAAAGCTTTTGACGTTTCTGATAATAAAAAGTACGTGACCATTGTCATTTGACCGGGCAATATCGTGGAGTGGCCCATGATAAGTGTAATTTAAAATTTCATGCTCCGGATTTTAGTCCAGTTGTTCTTCACAACTTCCGAGGATATGATAGCCACATTATCGTAGAAACTTTTGGTGATCCCAACATAATATCTCGTTTAAAACTTAATAATGTAATCAAGTGCATTCCAAATAATTTTTGAAAAGTATATGTCAGTTACTTTAGTTAAGTTGCGTTTTATTGACAGCCTACAGTTTATGGCAGCATCATTGGATGAGCTGGTAAAAGGTTGTAGCGAGTTTGATAACCTACGAGATTGTTTTGGAGATAAATTTAATCTGCTGACTAAAAAAGGAGTATTTCCGTACGAGTATCTCAACGATTGGAGTAAATTTGATGAAACCTCGCTACCTGACAAGGATAAATTTTATTCACAACTTAAAAATGAAAATATAACTGATAGCGAGTATAAGTACGCACAAGATATTTAGAAAGAATTTGATTGCAAGACGTTTGGCGATTATCATGATTTATATTTGAAAACAGATGTATTACTACTAGCAGATGTTTTTGAAAGTTTTCGTCGAGTAAGCTACAGCAATTACGGACAAGATCCTTGCTGGTATTACTCTTCCCCTGGGTTATCTTGGGATGCTCTGTTAAAGTCTAGTAAAGCAAAGTTAGAATTACTGACTGACGTTGATATGTTCAATTTTATCGAAAAAGGTATCAGAGGCGGTATTAGCGTTATAACAAAGAAATATTCCAAAGCAAACAACAAATACCTGAAAGAGTACAATCCTAAGCTTCCTTCGAAGTATATAATTTATCTAGATTGTAATAATTTGTACGGTTATTCTATGGCATAACCAATGCCTTTTGGTGGATTTCGTTGGATCACATCTGAACAATTTCTATCGGAGACAGAAAAAAAATACCTGACGATATTTCGTATTTCGTTGAAGTTGATCTCGATTATCCAACTTCGCCACACAATTTACACAACGATTATCCTTTCTGTGCAGAATCAATGGTAATAGATTATAGTATATTATCTCAAGAACAACAAGCGACAGCATCACCAAGACAAAATTCTATGGTAAAAAAAAAACTAGTACCAAATTTACTCGATAAGAAAAATTATGTTTTGCATTATAAAGTTTTAAAACAAGCAGTAGATGCTGGTCTTGTGCTGAGGAAAGTTCATAGAGTTTTAAAGTTTAATCAGTCACCTTGGATGAAAGGTTATATTAACTTAAACACTTCGAGAAGAGCTGTAGCGAAAACCGATTTTGAAAAAAAAACTTCTTTAAGCTTATGAACAACTCCGTTTTTGGTAAGACAATGGAAAATATTAGAAAGCGAGTAAATATCGAGCTAGTTAATGATATCAATCGCAGAAATAAACTTGTGTCAGACGATGATTTTGTCAGTATAAAATTTTTTAATGAAAATCTTGTCGCGATACAAAGAAGAAAAACAAATCTAAAACTAAATAAGCCAATTTACGTTGGAGCTTCCGTGTTAGATTTATCGAAGTGGCTCATGTACGATTTTCATTATAATTTTGTTAAAAATCAATGGCCGTCCAGTAGACTATTGTTTACTGATACCGACTCGCTCGTGTATGAAATCGAATGTGAGGACATCTATCAGGATATATACGATAATCGACATCTGTTTGATCTTTCCGATTACCCTCGTGACAGTAAATTTCATGACGACATAAATAAAAAGGTTATTGGTAAGTTTAAAGATGAAATGAACTCGAGCATCATCAAATATTTTATTGGATTACGCAGTAAAATGTACGCCGTATTGCTAGATAACAATAAAATAACGAAAAAGGCAAAAGGTCTGCCTCGCGATTTTGTTAAAAAGTTTATGAAATTTGATGATTACAAGTACGCGCTTGACGGCGGCGTTAGTTTTATAAGAGCAATGGCTATTCGAACAAATCGTCATAAACTCGAAACAGATGTCATTATCAAACGCGGATTGAGTAATTTTGATGACAAATGTTATTGTGAAAATGGAGTAGATACTTTTGCACTTGGTTATTGTTTTGATGATAGATCTATACTCGATATTATATTCGATGACTAAGGTATGAAAGTTTGTGTAAACAATAAAAATAATGTTTGAAAATTTGATAGTGACAAATAGCTACAATAGCAAGATCAAATATCTAATGATAGACGGCAAACAGTTGACAGTTGAAATTAATAATGAAACATCAGGCATATGTTTTACCGCAGCTCGTGACAAGCTAAAACTTTCGCTTATCAGATCTGATGACAGCGAGCATTTCAATTACCTTGAACAACTGAGCCAGAAGTTATCAGCGGGATTTAAAACTTTCATGATCCGATAAGTCAACAAAAATATACTAAACTTACCATCGATCTCGATCGGTCAAAAGTATATTTTATCGACAAAAAATATCCTCTTAACAAGCCGCAAATAAAAGATTTACTCGAATGTCGTCGCTGTGTGAGCGGTAAAGTAAAGTTTAGTCCCTATTATCGCGATGATGAAATATTTCTAATATCAACGGTTGAAACATTGATAATTGGTGATGAGGTATGAACAAAAAAAATTATGTTTGAAGGAGGTAGAGGTTTTAAAAACTCTAAGTCGTTTGGGAGTGTTGGTGGGTCTCCCAGATGGTAATTTATATTTTTTGGGGGAGGGTCTCCAAGATGGTAATTTATATTTGTTTGGAGGGTGGGTAAAAGTCTTGGATTATATTTGGTCTAGAACCAGCACTTGTTAAAAATGAAAATCGTTTTGGGGTGGGGATTTGAGGGCCTCCGAGATGGTAATTTATATTTGTTTGGAGGGTGGGGAGAGGTCCTGGGTCCGGAACCAGCACTTTCCCTTACTACTATATATATATATATATATATATATATATATATATATATATATATATATATATATATATATATATATATATATATATATATAGTATGTACGCTGTATCAATGATATACCACGAGATGTATAAATTTTCATTAAAAGGAAACGAGGCTTGCCGAGTTTCCTTTTAATGAAAATTTTATACAACGAGTGGTATATTATTGATACAGCGTACATATATATATACATATATTTTATTTATATCACATACAAATACATATATTTGAAATTTGAACAGAGTTAGATTGCTTGGTGAATGAACTCACATTCCTGTCGAGTGTGTCCGCTACAAAATGTAGTTCTGTCTTTTTGTGTCTATTCACAATCATCTTTTCATATTGATAAGATGATTGTTTTCATTTTTGAATTTCTATTTGTATTCACATTGATTAAACCAATATAAGTTACACTTATGATTTATACATGAAAGATGGTTTTAGCGAAGAAAGTAGAGTACTAGGCCTACAGACACAGATTCTTGAATACTGAAAGCTCGTCAATGCATTGACGTACAGGCGCAAGGAAATTCGCGTGGAATAGAATCTAAGCGCAACGACAAACCAACAAGAGGGAATTAAATATTTTAATATATTTAAAGTTGATCTAAGTCATTATTCTACTTTAGTAACAGTACCACCGACAATAAACTCTCTCTCTCTCTCTCTCTCTCTCTCTCTCTCTCTCTCTCTCTTGACCTTGACCTTGACCTTGATCTTGATCTTGATTTTTGACCCCCAACATAGCTACAATTCTTTTATATATGATATAAGTACTGTACTGAAAAAGTATGATTTAGAAGACTATCTCAACGACTTCATTTTCACTGGAAAATTTCCAGACAAAATAACATGGAAAAACTTAATTGGGACGAGAATACAGGCATTTGAAGAGAGAAAACATGAAATGAGTATTAGAAATCCATCAGAGGGATTCGGTAGATTTTTAAAAATTAATCCAGGACTAAATATGCACCACCTATGGAAAGTCGCTTGCACTGACTCAAGCAGAAAAATGGAATATGGGACATTGATTCGTATTGGAGGAGTGCAAGCAAGACCTGGACTGTGTCCCCTGTGTGGCAAAATAAGTCATGACCGTATTTTGCACATCTCGATGAACTGCCCCTTAACATTAGACGACAGAAACCACTTGATGGAAAGTCTATTTTCGTATATGCCTCCAGTGATTTACCGTGATTTTTGTGATCAGATCGATGATGATATACTGATTATGCTACTTGGTGGTTTCAATGACATCTCAGAACGTTTGGAGATTGAGGATTGGATTACTGTGATCAGGCTATCTACGAAGTATTTCATTAAGATAAAGGATATTATATATTCGATTCAATAGAGAACTTATGCATAATATAAGGAAAGAAAAACTTGTACTGGACTGCAAAGCGAATAGGATGCTAGCCATTTGTGTAGTGTAATTCTACTTTCAAATGTTGAAATATATATTCATTTATTTCATTTTTTTTCTCTGTAGTTATATTTTTAAAAGCAGTAACATATTGTAATCTATCTAGTTAATAATGATATTAATTTATTTATTAGTTTGCTATTACAAGTAATACAGAGAACTTCAGAAGTAACGAATACACTATTTTTGTGATTCTATGTATTACATTGCATTTTTAATACTTTGTCTTAAAATCTTCAGAAAATGGAGGAATAAAAGAATATCAATCAATCAATCTCTCTCTCTCTCTCTTCCTTTAGTCGGTTTGACTTAATATTTACCAGGGGGAAACGGAAAAAGAAAGGATTACGATTAAATTGTGTACCATGTCAAATTCATTAGAAAACGGGGATTATTATTACTTTTTATCGTTATTTTCATACGTCACTAATGATTAATGAGTGGAAAATTCATCATTGATAGGAATAAACCCAACAGCACATAGTTCCAAGAATGTTTATGTATGCGTATTTGTATGCGTATTATTGCGCCATGGGCGGATCACAATTTGATGTACCAATTGTATTGGTATATCAAATTGCTTTATACCAACACTTTAAATGAAATGTTATTTTTAATGTATTGGTATATCAAATTGTGATCCGCCCATGGCGCAATAATACGCATATATAAACATTCTAGCGACAGTCTGCAGTTGATTCTAGATCAATGATGAATATCCACACATTCATCATTAGTGACGTTTGAAAATAACGATAAAAAGTATTAATAATCCTCGTTTTCTAAATGAATTTAAATTTGATACACATTTTCATCACAATCCTTTCTGTTTTCTGTTCCCGCCTTCATTTACATACATAACGGACAAACTACGCAAAAATGTGGAGTGAGAGAGAAAAGTAATTTGGGCTGGATTAAAACCTTAAAATAGAAATTACACCAAGTAATAACCTACAAGAATATGGTTCGTCGTAACGATACGTGTGCACTTTCCTTGGGATTTATCTACAGTGTTTATCAGTGATACAAAGTTACAAATTATGTCTACGTTATACAATAAATTCCTCGGTTACGTGGTACACATACTGTGATGTATTTAATGTTTTGTTGGTGTTTCTTAAATATATTATGATGGTCTAAAAATCGATTATTATTAATTAAATATTAAAATGCCAGAATGTCCAAAGGCCTCTCTCTCTCTCTCTCTCTCTCTCTCTCTCTCTCTCATCCATCGTAGCAAGATACGGTCTAAAATCTATGAAATGACGAACGTAGAGGATTTTCATTTGTGTCATCCCACGATATCTCTGGACTTAAGAATGATGGTAAAAGTTAATTCAAACCGACCAAAGAATGAGAGAGAGAGAGAGAGAGAGAGAGAGAGAGAGAGAGAGAGAGAGAGAAAGAGAGAGAGATAAACAGACAGACAGAGAGATTTAAAGTCAAACCGACCAGAGAGAGAGAAAGAGAGAGAGAGATAAACAGACAGACAGAGAGATTTAAAGTCAAACCGACCAGAGAGAGAGAAAGAGAGAGAGAGAGTTTACTGTCGGTGGTACTGTTACTAAATCAGAATAATGACTTAGATCAACTGTAAATATATTAAAATATTGTAATTACCTCTTGCTGGTTCGTCATTTCGCTTAGTTTCTACTCCACATTAATTTCCATGAGCCGGTAGGTGAATGGCTTAGCGTTTATATGAATGGCTTATCTAACCTAGTGTCTGTAGTGCTCTACTTTTATTACTAAAACCATCTTTCATGTTTAAATCATAAGTGTGTATCATACTGATTTAATCAATGTGA
The DNA here is from genome assembly GCA_016617855.1 of Megalonaias nervosa. Classification (NCBI taxonomy): domain Eukaryota; kingdom Metazoa; phylum Mollusca; class Bivalvia; order Unionida; family Unionidae; genus Megalonaias; species Megalonaias nervosa. Next base: position 19,608 of record JAECUM010094422.1, on the reverse strand, counting down.
AGAAGAAAAAAAAAAAGAACCTAAAAAGAGAAAACAATCAACTTATCAATATGCAAAAGTGATTGTTAATAGCCACAAAAGGCACAGAACTACATTTTGTAGCGGATGTGAGGAGTTCATTCACTCGGTCAATACACAGCTGCCTGTAATAAATCTTAACTCCGTTCAAAGGGCAAATATATGTATTTGTATGTGATATAAATAAAATATATGTACAGTATGTACGCTGTGTCAATGATATACCACTCGTTGTATAAACTTTTCATTAAAAGGAAACTAGGCAAGCCTCATTTCTTTTTTATGAAAAATTTATACATCTTGTGGTATATCATTGATACAGCGTACACACACACACACACACACACACACACACACACACACACATATATATATATATATATATATATATATATATATATATATATATATATATATATATATATATATGCTGTTTTTGAAAGATTGAATAACAAATGTAAAATTATTAAAGGTGACAATACAAAGCAATCTGGTGGGCAACCCCGTGTACTTTTTCATCTATTTTTGTTACGTGTGACGATAATCTCATGAACATAGTACAATATTGCCTTATTATGGATATAAAATCACGTGATGATGATAAGGCTGGAGATCATTGTCATAGTACTGGTAAATATAGAGGACCTGCCCATACAGCTTGTAATCTACGACTTAAAATATCCGCACATAAGACCAAAGACCACGTGGTATTCTTGAATTTAAAGAGGCATAATGAACATTTAGGAATATCTGGTATTGGAGCATCAATGGAAAAATAAGATACAAACAAAATACCAAGGAAAATTATTTGACATATAAGATCCATTTTATTGAGTCTTTACAATTTCTTAATAGTACTTAGGATAAATTAACATGCAAATTTATCAAGGACGATTTTAAAATTACTGCTAAATATACTGATAAAGAAAAAATTTAATTATTAACAAACAAGTGTTTTAATCAATGATTTTATTTATATTTTTTTTTAAATCTGAAGGAAGCTAAACTACCAGAAAAGGGCTCGTTTTTATCCATGGTTAAGTCACAAAGATTTTGGGAGACCTGTAACATATATAACATTTCAGAATATCATAACCTATATCTAAAAACGGATGTCTTGTTACTTGCTGGTGTTTCTCAACATTTTTTAAACATACGGCAATAAAACATAGTTTACAATCAGTTCGTAATTTCAGTAATCAATACAGTAGAACTTCGATTATCCGTCAGGGTGCAGGACCAAGACCATGACGGATATGAGAATAGACGGATAACAGAATATGTACATTAAAAGTATTATACAGTAGACCGGGGCTTAAAAAAGTCATAATATCTACATATGCGCATGTACCTGCCTTTAATATTTTGACGTACAATGCCATGACGGTTAACAGAGACTGACGGTTAATCGGGTGCCGGATAATCGAAGTTCTACTGTTTATGTCCTGGGATGATTAACTAAAATTAAACCTATTAACATATATTCATATTCATTCGTTTATAGAGAACGCATTGAGAGGCGGTATTGCAATGGAATCAAAAAGATATTCTAAAGCTAGCAACCCACTTTTACTAATTACCGGTATGATAACAGCTGGATTTCATACATAAACTTCGGTAATTAATTTTACGAAATGGGTATTATGCAGTCTTTCTGAATTTAAATGGATTCCCCGCCCAAATTCCCTGATAATACTCCTGACAACTGTTAAAAAAGGTTAAATATTAGAAGTTGATTAGATTATCCTGGGTTATATATTTTTGTTATAATGTTGAATTATTATATACTGACACTGATAGTCTTTTTCATACGTGACAACATAAAATATATATATGATGATACGAAAACTAATAATATAGTTTAGGATACACGCGATTACCCACGCTATCGTCCTTGATAAAGTACAGCAAATAAAACAAAATTGTTGGAAAAATGAAGATGAATACAATGTAAAGTCAGTACAAGAACCTGCTGTATTCATTTATTGGGAATGAAAATAATCATTAAATTAATAATGCCATGTTAAACATTTAACAGAGTTAACGAATTTAGTCGAGTTAAAAAGGAATTAAATCAAGCACTTTACCCAAAAAAAAAAAAAAAAAAAAATGTTTATTTCTTAAAAGTGGAGGTGAATCATAATATATATTCGATAATAAATAATAATCATAGCATGGGGGTTTACAAACTCAATAAGTATAAATCATTGCATGGGGGTTATAATATGAATAATATTAACCCGCGTAATTTCATTGGAGACTCACCTTACACCTGCAGTTATATTTAGCTACTCTATCTACATGTAAATACTATTTTACATTTCTATACTATGTAAATTTGAACAGTGCAGCCCAAATAACCCTTTTGTTTGTCTATGTGTTTAAACAAGTACCTATAACGATGCTGGAAAATCCTTAATTTGGAAAATTTCATTAATTGCCTACCATACTATGTATTTACAAATATCTGTCCACAACAAAATTTACAAAAATAAGAAAATGAATAAGATAGTTCATAATGAAATACTGAAATACAGCAATGGGGGAAAATTATATCACTATGGTAAAAATACCACTAATATCGCACAGTGGAGATATCACTGTTGGAACTAAATTAAGTTTTTTTCACAGTCAGGAAAAGTAAATCCCGTTATCCACGTTATTAATGTATTTCCATATTTAGGCCCACTTAAATTTTATTCCTCATCTGTTTCTGCTTCTCTCTCTCTCTCTCTCTCTCTCTCTCTCTCTCACACACACACACACACACACACACACACACACACATCAGGATGAACAGATATCAAAATGTGTCAATACTGTAGACCCTCGAGTATACATTTATGTAATCGATAACGAGGCGCCGTCATAAAATGACTAAATCTGAACTCCGAACAGCAGAGAGATAGGCTTCAAGTATTGCCTTTTTTTTGGTTAAAAAATTAATAATTTTCAATTATAAATTGTGCGAATTATTAGTGACTAAATTTACATGCAATATTCTGTTCCATCCATACATTATTGTATAATTTTTTTTAACAGTTTTCGACAAACGGACACATTTTAGGAAACGTGATTGATTAAACATAGTAATATAATTGGTTTGGTAGCCATTTTAACTAACAAAACAATTATAATCATGTTTGAAAACAATGGAGAAATTGATCATTGATGACTGTTTTCTGCAAACTAAAATTAAGTGACAGTCGACATTTGGGTACAGCGACTGTTACCGAATTAAACTGCAAGCTTTCCAAGGCCACATAGTGCAGAAGAAAAGAAAACAACGAACCAAAATCTACACACGCTAACTAACAATCATTCAAATCTTTTGTTTGAAGATGTTACCATCTGAAATCTCTTGGATGCGATCGTTTTGTGAAGTTTCTACAGAACAAACCACTCCATCAATATTCATCGTATCAATACGCGCAAGAAATTATTAACAAAGATTTTAAAAATCTCCTTTTGTTTTTTTGTTTGAAATAGCCATTCATTTAAAAAATACACAATCTGAAGCATTATATGTACAAGTAACATTTGTCAAAGGTCGCTGTCCTAAAATTATCGTAAATTTGGGAACTTCTTTTTATCTACGTCATAATGCATTCATTAATCGCATTTGCACAGAATGAAGAAAATATCCAAAGCAATCGATCGTTTTTTACATTACAATGTATAATGAAAAGAAAGTCTACGGGATTATCTGAGTAGTATTCGCACCACAACCAACTCGCAATTCTGAGAATTGGTTGTGGTGCAAATATTTAAACCGTTGGAAAGAAAATAAGGGCTACATCTTTTGTTGATTTTAAAATGTAACTAAAAATATTCAGCCAATTTGTTCGATTTCACATTAACATTTATTTTTTTAGTGTGGATATCCCCAGACCTCCAGTTATGCAAAAGCTAGTCGACCTAAGACGTGATCCCTTCCACTTCGTTTGTTCAAATATTGCAAGGCTTTATATATCTGTACATTGCTACTCCCGTTCTGTATTGTGAGTATATATTTTTTTTAAATTAAAACTAATTTTTAACAAATACTTTAGAAAATGGTTTGACTTGATTTTAGATATGGACGTACTTATTTAGATCCCATTTACCAGGTTTCCATTTTCCCGGGACTAAATTTTATTTTTTAAAAAAAATGTGATTGGTTTCATTATCGATTTTTGTAATTAATGAGTGATCTTTCCCAGTGATTGATAGCGTTAGTAAAAGGGACTTTCCGGATATTTTAGTATTATCGCTATATTTGTGCGTTTTAGAGAGTAAAGAATCATATGTTTTCGAAAGTATTTTTCATAACTATTCATACTAAAAATTTATTACTTGGATATATAATATATAAACTGCAAAAAGGGGAAGAAGTAATCGATTGTAAAAAAAAAAAAAAAGACTCACACTTTCACTAACATCAAGGCTCGGTCTCAGAAACCGTACTCACGTTTTCACCAGGACTGTGAAGTGTTCTCAGCTTTCTCTAGGACTATGACTCAGTCTAAGAAACTATACTTAAGCTTTCAATAGAACTGTGACAGATGTTCAAAAATCATACTCATGCTTTCACTAGGACTGTGGGTGTTTGTCAAAATCCACCGTGAATCTTTCACAAGTACACTAACAGGTTCTCTAAAACGATAAGGACGCTTTCAGTGATCAGAAACCATACTCACGCTTTCACTCCGCCTGTAACTCGGTCTCAGAAACGATACTCACGCTTTCACTAGGACTGTGACAGTTTGTCGAAATCCAAAGTGAAACTTTCATTTGTACTCTAACACGTTCTCAAAAACGATAATGAAGCTTTCAGTAGGACTGTGACAGGTTCCCATAAAACATACTGACGCTTTCACTAGACACTTTCACTTGGACTGTACTTGGTTCTCACAAATCATACTGACGCTTTCACTACGACTGTGGCTGGTTCTCAAACACCATACTGACACTTTTACAAGGACTGTGACTAGCTCCCAAAAACAATACTGACACTTTTAGCTGGACTGCAACAAGTTCTCGAGCACCATGCTGACACTTTCACTAGGACTGTGACGGGTTCTCAAAACCCGTATTGACACTACCACTAGGACTGCGACAAGTTCTCAAAAACTAATCTGATGCTTTCACAAGGACTGTGGCTGGTTGTCAAACCCCATACTGATACTTTCACTAGGACTGTGACGGGTTCTCAAGCACCATACTGACACTTTCACTAGAACTATGATATGTTTTCAAAATCCATATTGACGCTTTCACTAGGAATGCGACGGGTTCGTAAATACCATACTGACGCTTTCACTAGGACTGTGACGGGTTTCCAAAAACCGCAACTGACGCTTTCACCATGATTGCAAACAGGTTATCAAAACAACACTGACACTTTTATTAGGACTACAAACAAGTTATCAAAAACCAAACTGACGCTTTCACTTGGACTGTGCCTGAAACCCCAAACGACATTGCAGATCTTTCCCCAGAATGTGTAATAAAGCAGTCAAGTGTTCTCAACATGTGCCTTTTTCTCTTTGAAAATCATTTGTAACCATTTTATTTGTTTCTGTTATTTTCTTTATCCCAAGCTGGTGCATGATGAGTGCATATATTTACTATCTTACACCTTTCCTTTATTCTAGCTGATAGTAGAAGATACAATCATTAAATATTTTATAAACTTATAATCCATTTACCAATATTACATACTTGGCCATTTTTCGCCCTTTTTAAAGTCAAGATTTCTATCGAGATGGACACTGTGTGGAGTAATTTCCTTTACATTTTACACTTGCCAACGGCGATCGCCACAGACAGTTTGCCCAGTGTGTGATTAAAGGGAAATAAGTCAGTATACATTACCAAAATGTTTCGAGGGAGGTAAGGCCGATTGGAATCAATCTATTCGTTTTAAATTAAAATGTTGACATCACTTTGAAACTTTAAATATGTTTCTTTCTCTGCTAATTGCGTTTTCAGCAATGAATTTACTCTAGTTTTAATCTACAGTCGAGAGAACATAGACAATGAATCGGGACTGCGTTTTCGATCAGTACACATTATCACATGTGTAAGCATCGTTCATTCCCTTGTTTAGTAAACTTTATTTATTTATTTGGAATTTAGTTGGTCAAAGAAGGTATGATGTACACAGATTGTTTGCTTGTTTTCATTATAACCTTAGAGATTTTTTTTTTTTTTTTTTTTTTTGTATGCTATGCAGATAATTATTTTCAGATTTTCTTACAAAAATAAAATAGAATAAAATAAATATGTTAATAACTGGATAAGAATTACCATGGCGTACTTGCAATTCATCCTCAGTAATATTTGTCTATTCAAGTAACATTTATATTTTCTACACGTAAATGTAATATACTTTTTGGGGGAAAGTGACTTCAATTGATCATCTGTTTGCATGTGACACAGCAACAACATTCTTATATGAACACACACACACACACACACACACACACACACACACGCGCACGCGCGCGCACACACACACACACACACGCTGTTTTATATCATCTAGTCTAAGATAAGAAGCATCGCCGGTAAACTCAGTTTTCGACAGAAAAGTCACCGTTAAAATCAACAGCTCCTCCAATACAAAGCTCTTTTTCGCTAAGCTGATCAAATTTCTCTTCTAACATACACAGCCAAGTGTCTGTCGTCATTTTTTAAGGGAAATCAGGTTTGCAGAGAATGTTTTCATACCTATGTATATTGCAGTGCAAATTACCTTTAATAAAAGCGCCGTATGTAAATTCAACTCCACACAAATCTTTTCAGTAATTTGTAGTACACGTTACAGACGGCATAAACCTAATTCTAGACTGAACCTCTTTTTGCCTCTTCTTTTCTTAAACTTAGAATTATGGCTTACTGACATATTTAATGTATGTCAGTCTAAGGGAAAGTTCATGTTTGCTTTGTTTTATTATAAATAGTGTGTAAGAGATGTGTTTTATATAGCCTACACTCCAAGAAGGGAATATAGATTGACAGACTGTAACAAGGTCGGTTTCTTTATAGTGAATACAAAGCTGAACTCGTAATTACGCTACATCTATGCCAAATGTAACAAACTATT
>JAECUM010094422.1:0-7500 GCA_016617855.1 Megalonaias nervosa | reverse complement strand
GTATGATGACTTAGGGCAGTTTCAGATGTTTCAATATGTACAGTTTTATGCCCATGAAATAAAGAGTCATTCGGATATAGTGTTGAATAGAAGATTGCCTCAAATTAACCGTGTCCTAGTGTTTGGCCTTGACCCAAACACTATTCCCTGGGCGATGTATGGAAAAATTATACGTAAATATTACTACAGTTGAAAAGAAACTTAGCTGCAAAAAGCAAACATTACAAGTGTAAATTTAATGACTTACAGGACCAACAGTTGCTAAGATACTGTAAAATCATTCAACCATGAAATGTACGTACATGAAATAATTTTGTAATATGGTAGTGTATACATCCCCAAATAGTTACATGTATAAAGTTCACTGAGTATAGAATGAAGCGTCTTAAAGACGTATATCTGAGTAGAAACTTGTAGCTAAGTAAGCTTGTAGTTAAGTGTAACTGTTACACTGTCCTAGAGTTTGAACTCCACATAACTCCTACCCCAATCAGCCACGTTGCAACTTGCAACATATTCCCTGTAATCATTAGAGTACCCGTAAGCTCAGAAAACCAATAGGTCATTGTGATTGTCCAGTGGACAGCTTTCTGTATAAATCAATTCAAACTTAAGAAAAACAAACTTGTCATATGAAAATTTCGGGAGCCATCAGGAAACTTTTGATGGGTCGAGTAGCTGTAATCATTGTTACTAGAGCAAAAGAAATGCTGTATTTCAACTGGTCATGTAAGGGGACCATTTAAAATGAGTTATATTGTGTTGTAATTCTCGTGGAAACTGATTCATGCCCAACCCAGGGAGGTCCTTGTACATTAGTAAATAACAGCCCTAAAGGGTGTACACGGCATAACTTGGTCATTTGATGAAAGTAAAGATCAGTGAGGTAAAAATAAACTTGAACCTGAAACTAATTCCCATTTTCTTCATATCCTAAAACCCGACCTTCAGTTAAAATATAATCTAGTCGTTGCTAAAATTGATAACTAATAATATTGCCGGCAAAACCACCCTCCCATACCGACAAAATGAATGAGATTTATACATAACAAGTTCCCCCAAAGCTTGAGACTTGAAAGGACGCGGACGCGGACGCCTTGACTGACAACATGGTGTCTTCATAAGCACTCCGTATTCCTAAAATAAAAACGAAAAGTCCCACACACATTTTAAAATTTTTTAGGAATTAGTTTGTCCTCTTAATAACAGTCCTACACGACATTTTATTATAACGAATATCTGTCCAATGTAAAATTGTTTTTACACAGTAACTTAATTCAAAGCCAATTGCTTTGATCAAATATAACTTAATGGCAGGGGCAGATTCCTACTGGTTTGCTAGGTTGTCACTACATAACACTTTATGACGATCCAAAAAAGGGCTGTAAATGATATTAATTTACTACTTATCACAACACACTTCTCAGCCTTGTAACAGGAAAAGGGAAAATCATTAACAAGTATAGATTAATTTATACAATTTACAGAATTTAGTTGTTGTTGTGGGGCTTAACGCCATTTTTTCAGCACACGATAGGCTATACATGGCGGCCAGTATTAATGGTGGAGGAAGAAACCGGGAAATCCCCGGAAAGAACCACCGACCCACGAGAAGCTACTGGCAAGCTTTCTCACATATGGATTCACCGAATCCTAGACTCGAACCCATGCAGACAGAGGTGAGATGGCAGTGATCCGTAACGGAAAGCGCTTTAGACCACTTGGCCACTCGGGGCCCCACAGAATTTAGTAACCATCTGTGAAAATTAGTAGCCAGTGAATACTTTGGTTACCTTAATGGGGGGCACAGGATTTGGGGCTGGGGTTTACCGCCTATACTCGCTTATAAGACGATTCCAACTGCAAACTGCACAGACCCAGCTCCGCCGGCGCATTATGCTCCGGCAGATCTGGGTCTGTGCAGTTTGTTATGAGTAATCAGTAGAACATTCATAGACCCTGATCCGCAGCCCCCTGATCTGCTGGCGCATTATGCTTTGGCAGATCATGATCTGTGTCGTTTGCAGTTTGACTCGACTTATAATCGTGTATTTACGGTTAAAGTCAGAAGTCAAAACCACTTTTACACAAGCAAGTAGAATAACTTTAATTGTAAACCACACACATGTGCATGATAATGTAAATAGATTACTATCATGGGGAAAGAAAGATGCAAGCTTTAGGGGTCGGGATTGACAGTCCAAAGGTGAAACAAGTCACAGTAACCCAAATAAAGAAAACTGGCCTCTTACTGATGAGGTTTGTTCTACACTGCTATCTTTTATTATTTCAACAGATGGCATAAATGGTTTGCCCTTGGGGCAATGCAGAAACCTTTAGCATTGGGGTTATAAGGTCAAGGTCATTGACCGCCATTGGCGTTATCAAGCTAATAACATCATTATGCGATGCTTTAAAAAACAAAAACAAATGACATATGCGTGTAGTAATATCGTCTGCAGTACTGTTGCTGTAATTTGCTTTACATTTTTTTTTGTATACCGAATTCCCATTGTGTGCAGAAATGTGGTCCCAAATCACCAATTTCAATACTATACATATAACTCTCAATGATAATTACTACTGAGAGAAAAGCAGTCATGAATATACTGTTAACGCTAATCCTTTTTGATGAGCTCGTGTTTGATGTCAGGATTGTCACCAAAGGTTACATATTTTTAATCTAGATATATATTGCTTTTTTGGCCAAGAAAGTATACAGTGTTACTATAACCCTCCCCCTCCCCCCCCCCTCCCGCCCGCTGTGAAATTGTACTATGATGGGCCCAATTGGCTAATCATGGAAGAAATAGTGGACTCGTCGTCTGTAATAGTACACATTTGATTTGGGTCTACCGTGTTTAAGCAAATGGACTGACATTAAAAGCTGAAGAGTGGAAAATGCTGGGTTTTGTTTGCAGGATGCAAATGATCCTTTGAAGTTTTTTTGTACCTGAGGAATGATTCATTGTGATGAGTAATTTCATCACACGAGTTTGGAGTACAGTGATTGATGGATCAGCAGATGGGTGTTTTCGTTTCTGTTAATTGGATTGATTTTTTCCCCATTTTTTCATGCTGTGCCTCAAACTTAGTCATTATTCACTTAATTAGAGTTAGAATAATTGAATCGTGCAGAGTGGAAAAAATAATCTTGTGAAAATTAAATCGTGTGTAATCAATATTATTTGAATTGTTTGCCTCCCTGTACATTAGTGTTAGCTCGTAATAAAGAGAATGGTACAGTGTTTCTCGTTTTATAAAAGCAGAAACTTATCAAATAGAAAGTAAAGCTTCCTAAAATTCCGGTTTGCAACGAGTTTTGAAGAGAGGCGGATGAGCCTGCCATTTTTTTATGTTGCTGGATTTATGGTATTGGGGCTTTGTTTAATTACTCTAATTAAATTACTCTCATTCAATTTAAAAGGCGTTTGAAGCATTCTATGCATAATTTTTCTATGTTTATAAGAAAAAAGGGAAAGAATTGCAAACACTGAAGTTTGACGGGCAGAAATTAAATGAATAGTCATCGAAAATACAGAGTATATTTCAGAAGAGGATGAAAGAAGGCAAGTTTGCTTCTGCACGCAAATTGTTGTTATCAACATCACGGACTGTTAATGACAGGGCGGGCGTATAATTTGACGTTCATTTCACCCTTTAAGTTTAAATCTTTTACTTTTCGGTTGTCTTGGTCGCATTATAAATAATTGAGAAAAAAATTGTCTTTGTTATATTATCAGTGTCAGTGAACAAACTAGGTAATATTGAGGAATTTTTCTCCCTTTTTGTTTGGACAATCTGCCTTATTTCTCGAGTCTTTTTCTAGTTATAAGCAAGTCTTCATCCCCTTTCCATAAATTATATTAGCCAATCCCTCTTACCATCTCATCTGAAAACTCAAGTTGTGCTTGAAAATACACGTACACAATAATGATGTCCAAAATTTATAGGGCATGAAAAATAAATTTATTTTAAAAAAAAATACAGCAAAACAAACATTTGGTATCAGAAAACTGTGTCTGAAAACGAAAGGTAATATATAGATCGTACTAAACTTTACTAAATGATCATACTCAAATTGGATATGTGTATCTATTATTTATATTTTGAATTTACGCTACACATAAATAAACGAAAAGTTATATTTGAAAGATCGTGCAAGCACAATGACGATCAAACTAATGTGTCAACAACCCAGAATATAGTATTCCATATTATTTTCCATCTCATTGTCATAATGCGCCGGCAGATCAGGGTCTGCGTTGTTTTGTTTTACTGATTAGCCCTAACAAACTACATAGACCCAGATCTGCCGGCTTATTATGTTGTTTGCAGTTGGCTCGGATGGATAGGCCAGTATAGAAATATAGACGGTAGTCGATTATGGCATACAATTGAACGGAAATCGTATGGAGGCAAATGATTTAGATTTAGTCATTCAGATTCTCAATTTCTGGCAATGGTTCATATTTCCTCATACAAATAGATTGATTGAGTGTAAATACAAATATTTGATGAAACTTATTCGGACGCTGGCTGCATGTGGCTGAATGATCAAAGCACAGGTAAAGTGTAACCAGAAAATTATCGTTATGCGATTACGCGTCACATACCTTATTGGTTCGTATTTAATGAGCACTCGGCTTCATGTAGGGTACACCTAGATCTGTCGTCGCATTGATTGTGCTGGCAGGCCAGAGTCCACTTATCGTTCGGAGTAATCAGCACAGATCACGAGCTACTGTCTCATTATGCAAGGCCGTTCAGTGTTGATGTTTGCAGTTGGATGCAGGTGAATATATCAATAAGTACATACGGTATACTTCCAAATTGCCACGTGTAGACATCACACACAGATTGGGCAATTACAGAGTACATATCACTAATAGCTAACATTCAGATTATCAACAGCGCAGTTCTACAGGCTTTGAACGAGGGCCATACCTTTTTATTTATTTGACATTAAATGTACCCTGGCGTGTTGGATATTTCTGGCCAAGGTTGTAAGGAGAAATATTCCTTACAGATTAGCTTGATACGCTTGCTATACATGAAAACGGTTTGGAAAGAGTTTGTTCAGTCTTTGCATTTGTTCTTTTGTCGCAAACTTTCATACATTTAAATTAATTGCTCATCATATCAAGCTAAATAGCATTTTCCTTATATACACATATCCTGATCGAACATGTCGTTATCTTCAGATTGTTTCCTATTACCCAGCACCACTCTTTCTTTGGTTGCCCATGTTTGGGGGCGTGTTTGTGTGATGAAAATCGTGGGGGATTTGAAATGAGAGACATAGTCACTATTCTTTTTATCTACACTCAGACGCATATTGCCTGGATTGTTTCCGCCATGTTCATTCGAAACTAGTTATCCAGATTTTTATTTTTTCCCGATAAAACCACTGCCTCTTGATGGGTTTGGATAATCAAATTTTACTGTACTTTGTCATGTATGTTGCTTGAACATTTAAGAAGTGCAACATATGGCAGACAGAAAACTCAACCTAATTCTTGTACAAGAATTTGTGATCCATGCTTACATGCGCATATAAATAGCGGTGTATTATGCCAGCACTTAAAGCTTTGATGGGTTTCATAATATATGCATTTTCTTGCATCTTTATCTACTGTACAGTATAATATTTGCACTGAATTACACATTACCGCTTCATTTCCAAAGGGAAAGACTTGGCAAGATTTGTGTAGATGCCGTATCCATCTGTTTGAGAATCTGTCTTTTCTTGAACAGCGCAAGGATTTCTGACGGTTGATTGGAAACGAGACCTGAGCTCATCACCGTGGGTCAAAATTATGACTGATCAGGGACAGTATTTCAGGGGGTAAAGTGGTTACCGGGTTGATTAGGAACAGTATTTCCGGGGGTAAAGTGGCTACCGGGTAATTAAGAATACTGCAAGGGTACCCATTGCTTTTTATTAGACCATGACATCCCACCCACCTGCTTAAAAACATCCATACATAGAGACCCTAGAATGCCAAAATAAACTGGAACCAATTCATGCTAATGATTGTTCTTGCTGAAAATATAAAAAATACAAATTGATACAGATATACACTACCACCGTAAAAGAAAAACATTTCAACCAAACACTTATTTTTGTCATCTAACCAGTGGGAAATAAAAATATTTTCCTGTATGTTAATTTTTCAGTACTCTTAGTTTAGAATGTGGCATATTTTATGACAAGCAGTTAATAAAAACATGAAATGTTTTGTCTGCAGCCAACATCAGCATTTGCGTTGATCTGAATTATTCCTTCACCCCCTTCCCACCCAACACCACCTTTATCCGCGTCTACTACAGATGGGGTTTGAAAGTGTACATGAGAGATATATGTTTGTTTGGTATTTTACGACATAGCAACCCTTTGAAAGCTTTATCGTGGTGTTTACGACATATGTGGCACTCTATAGTTTCGTATTTTGCATTTTAAAGAATCATATTTTTAAAGATAAAGAATTTCCCCGGGTGTCCTCACTGATTATGCTGGCTATCTAAAAAGACCTTGTATATCTTAGGTATTGTTAAAAGAACCTTTAATTCCCTTTATTTTGGTGTATGATTGATGGGTATAATATTATATAGTATACAGCTTGGCCTTACTCCAGATGTGCATCTTTCAAAAAAGTGCTAGCTCCACTTGGTCATTTTCTCTTCCAGAACTTCAGACGTAAATTGAAAAAAAGAGCCGATAACTTTGTTTACATTTTATACATTTGGTAATTCATTCATTGCACTTTCAGAAGCTGGTATTGTCTAGTCTGGCAAAATTCATTTTCCCTATTTTAATAGCTACTAAGGATAGTGTACTTTAGACAAATTCAGGCTGATTTTTGGAGCACAATGGAGTAGTCATTTTAGTTAGCAGTGTGCTAAGATCATTTACAATTTCCAAGGTGAAGTTGTTTGCATTTAAAACATACACAGTGGAGAGAATGTTGGGATACCAATATGCTACTTTGATGGAATGTGGCTGACATTTCTTTGGATATTGTACTTTTGATAAAAAATGATTGTTTTTAAGTTAACATTATAGATGAAGGAAGGTTTTGCAGTGGAACTGAGCCAATATTGAAGTGATGCCGCGAATAAAAGACATTACCATGTATTTCTCTGATTATATATCTTGCATATATATCTTGTACCTTTATTTTGCTGAGTATGTTTGACTTTCGCCATTTCTAGTTTATTCATTAGCGCAAATATGAGATATGGAAAATTAAATATTGCTAATATTCGCAATGCTTTTTCGAATATGGTCAACAGTATACAAATACTGGTAATATCATTGATAATGTAAATAAAACAATTGCGAATATTTGCAGAAATACTTTTTTTTCGAATATTCGTAATAAATTATTTATCCATGTTTCAAGTTGGCACCAATGGGCTTCTGTATTTTTATATTCATAAAGAAGTGTCATAACAGTTTAAGTGAAGTGCTTGAATACTAATTATATCCAAACAGAT
>JAECUM010094421.1:0-14346 GCA_016617855.1 Megalonaias nervosa | reverse complement strand
TATATATATACACACACACACACACACACACATATACACACACACACACACACACACACACACACTGCACGGCGCATAATGTGCAGGCAGATATGGGTCTACGTTGTTCGATTGAAATGATGTCTTAAACATAAACAGTGCATACTGTTCTGGCAGATCTGGTTCTATGAAATTCTGTTGAAATGATATATAGAACAAACAGCACATAGTGTGCAGCCAAATCTGGATCTGCAATATTGTGGGTGTGTTATAGATGAATAATGAAATATATGGTCGTGACGTCACTATACATCTGCGCACAGCTGATGACACATCCAGGTTGTGATTTGTTGGTCAGTCGAAAGTAAAGTATTTCGGCTCATCCTGCTACATACCTCTATATTTTTCTTAATGGTATTCTCGAAGAAAATATAATGTGAAATGTGATGCAGATGGCCATGACGCAGCTATAAGTGTTCAAATTAGTTGAGCTGGCAACTTAAGTGTTCAAATTAGTTGAGTTGAGCTGGCAACTTAAGTGTTCAAATTAGTTGAGCTGGCAACTTAAGTGTTCAAATTAGTTGAACTGGCAACTATAAGTGTTCAAATTAGTTGAATTGGCACAATAAATTTGTTTATTTCTACAAACGTGCATACTCTATCTTTGCTGACATAAGCTAGTCTTTGTTTACATGCTAAAACTATAGCATCGTTGTCAACCAGCATAGGCAGTTACTATATGTTACTATATTTCCCCAGTACGTACTTCTGTGAAAGTCACTGAATGTTGTAATGTTAGAGGAGTAAATTCTTCTTGAGATGTTGTTTTCAGCCCAATCCCCGTCATCTTCAGCCCACCCCACCCTCCATTCTGAAAAAAGTCAAAACAGTGACTTGCCCACGTTTGACGACTTTAGATATTCAGATACATGGAAGTTGTGAAGGAAGTAAAACAACTGTATTATAATTAGTGCGTTGATAAAGCCATTACACTTTTGTGGATTCGCGTGAACCCACCCGAGTCCCCTATCCACGATGACATGTACTCGTCTGTATTTACAAAATGTGGGTCACACAATTATTGTACAACCAAGCGGACTATTCAAACTCCGATGGATCCATTGTATACATGAATGAAAGAAGAAAATAGATACACAGTTCAGTAAACGAACATTTAAATTTAAAAAAAGCAGTGTTTTTTCCTCCTCGCAACAAGGAATCTATCGTTTTGAATATGGGTTGAAGAAAGCGCGGCACATATGCTGTCATAAGTACCAGGCTCCAGCCAGAAATATTAAAGAGGATGGGGCGGGGCAGTGGGGGGGAGGGGGTGGATACGAGTGAAATGGGATACTAAGGAGAGTAGACTCCAGAAACTTCGTGATGTACTAAAGAGTTTTCCAAGAGACTGATATAAATGAGGTCGCAAGACCAGACAATTTTCCGTGAGGCTAAATTGCAATGTCATCTCTCGATATTATTCTACCTCTTCATTATAAACTTACATTGTGAAAATATTTATGGTTTTCATTTTTCATACAACTTTTCGATGAACAGAGGAATGTACAAGCTGTTGCAATAAATGCATGACAGACAATATAAAACCTCCTTGAAACAAAGAAATAAAAAAATAAACACAAGCAAGCTAACAAACAAAACATAGGAGTCTCTTTTCTCTAAAGAAATTACAGTATTAGAACATTTTAATGCAAATTAACGTTTCCAGATGAGAAAGTAATTTCGAATGTAAGTTTTATTTATTCGCATGTCATATTTTGCAACGCTTGGAAACACATCTTCATCTTTTCCAAGACTTCTAAAAGTACAGAGATTTTTCATCTAACGCAAATTACATTGACATAGCCCGGTAATTACATTGACATAGCCCGGTAATTACATTGACATAGCCCGGTAATTACATTGACATAGCCCGGTCGCAGATTTGTTCTACACCTTCTGCACGGGTGTGAATAATTTACACATGTTACGAACTAAATACTGTGTTACCTTGATTCAACTTAGTTTCAATCGGTGGTGACATGAACACCTTTAAAAGAAAGATACACAAAAAACACACAAAAAAGATCAGCTGTTAGAACTATGTTGGGTTATGTGTACTATAGAGGGTAAAACGTAATATAGCAAGGTTTTGTTTTGGTTCGAACCATTTCTAACTGATGACAAGATAAAATTCAACGTGTGAACTTATTTCAAACAAACGATTTGTGAAACCGAAATTCTGCGATTCAGTGTTGAATGTGGTTGCAAGCAAAAATTTATTATTTACTGTGGTGTTTTTATTTTTACGTTTGTATGTTGGTTTTCTTAAGAAGTAACAAGTTAATGACACTATCCACTTAAACATAGACGATAAAATGTAGAAAGATATACTAGAAAATAGACAGAGTGACATTTTATATTTTAGCTAATCACGTTCATTGGATTTAGTTTATATTAAAAATTAATCATGTGCGTAATATGATTTACGTTGTCTTACTGTCCCTTAAGTAACTCTTGTACTTAAAGTTAATTTCGTCATGCGAATTCTTTCGTATACGTAAATAAACGTAAAGACAACATAGTTTTAGCTAAGCTTGCCATTTATATTTCAAATAAATACTGTTAACATTTAACTGTATACCTATGTATAATTTAATCTACTTACAATGGTTTCATTTAAAGAGAAAGTAAAACGTAACAAACTTCGTGTAGTAGAGGGACCAGTGTAGCTTGGAATTAATGCATGTAACACCAAATGGGTCGACGTTGTTAGTTCGAAGCTATTATAGCACAAACAGTGCATAATGGGCAGCTAAATATGGGCATAATAGAACAAATAGCGCATAATGGTACCTTCAGATATGGGTCTACGATGTTGATTTGGAATTACATATAGAACTAACAGCGCATAAAGCACCGTCACAAATTGGTCTAACTTGTTTGCATTCGTACGAATACAGTCAACGAACAATGAGAGTCATTCTACGTTTGATACGGCAATTACGGATTCTGTTAAAACAACAATTTAGCATGCTTGCTCGTGTACCAAATGCCGAATTGTACGGCTAACGCAATCGTATGCATGTATCCCAGTGTCGATATTCCAGGATACACCCCTGTGATCTACAATGTTAAAAAAAAAAATCTTTAGTGTGCCGTGTATTGTAGGCACGGGACATAACATTCGTAAAAGACCGCCCCGTTAATTATAGAAAAAAATTGTGGTTACTCAAAAAACCCTACAAAATATTTGTTGTTTTCCTGTTTTGAGAGAAAGAAAAAATGTTTTCAATACAAATATTGTTAAAAAAAATCTGGTTGGAAAGGACATCTCAGCCCCCCGCCCCCAATGGTCGGTCCCTCATTAACATGTAAAGTTTGACTTCATATCTAGTATATGTTACAATATTTATTCAGTTATTCTATGGAAATTACTGAATTTTGTAATGTATGACGAGCCACACTCTTAAAAAATGTACAAAAAACAATGACTTTTGAGACATCTTTATTTTAAAGCGGTGGAAAATAAGATTTATTGATAGAAGAGTACACAATTTTCGCATAAAGTCACATAAAAGTAGGGATTGGCGGTCTTCATACTATACAACTAGAAAAACCATTTCTGTATAGATTGATAAAATAATGTATTGAACGAAGTACAAGGTACTGCACGATAAGTATTGTGCTGTTAAGTTTTATATTTCAAGCCATTATATTGTTGTGTATTCACTTGAACCAACTGTGTACAGTATCAGTGTCGATATGAACTCCTCTCTGTTTGTCAATGGACTATTTAATTTTAACAGGATCCATGTTGTAAGGATAATTAGATGCTTGTGCAGAAATTGTAGTTTGCAAATGATTTGGTTAAATTATTTGTCTTTCCCTAATTGTAATATGTAACGTGCAATAAATGCGTGAAATACATACATACATACATACATACATACATACATACATACATACATATACGACGCTAATTAGATTATTAGAATGAATGATGATGTTGAATGTCACAGCGAAAGTACGGTATGCTAGACTGGTGCAATACAGGAAACAATGGATTACAAGACCCTTGTATATAATATATTGCTTTTTGCGTCTGTCAGTCTGTATATTAAACATTTCGAGGCGAACAAATAATCTTGATCAATGCTTCGTGAAAATATTTATGCAACGGCAGAAAGTGTTGTTTTGTTGTTTGTTTTTTTTAAAAAAGAAAATTAATTTTGGAAATTCTGTCTATAACAAAACCTACTGAAACAGTTAGTATGAACCATGCACCTCGATAATTAGTATGAACCAAGAACCACGACAATTAGTGTAAATCAAACACCATAATCACAATTAGTAGGAACCATGCATCACGATTATAATGAGTACGAACCATGCATCACGATTATAATGAGTACGAACCATGCACCACGATCACGAATAATATAAACCATGCACTACTATCAAAATTATTCTGAAGTGTGCATCACGATCACAATTAGTATAAATCATGCTCCACGACAATTAGTATCATCCATGCTCTGCAAGCACAATTGGTATGAACCACGATAACAATTAGCAGAAATCACGCACTACCATCACAATTAGTATAAAGTTATAAAACCATGCACCACGGCAATTTTTTCAGAACGATTACATTTAGTATGAACCATGCACTAGACTTAATACAATAAAATTAGCATGGAATGATGCTGTTAGTTTTGATTGTATCCATTCTTTTTTTTCTCTTTTCTTCTTCTTCTTTGCGACTTTCCCAAAACGATTCTTGGACCTTCTAAGTACGTTTGACAGAAACCGATTTCCCTGTTTAATTTTAGCAACGAGTGTACCATCTGCCTGTGTGTACTGCAGTCAAAGATATGACACTGAATATGGAGTGCCTTTTAGTACAAGAATATTTTTTTTATAAGCTAGTACTTCTTGTATCTTTGTTTCACATCGATCTGTCTTATCAGTTTAAAGTGTCACGAGTCCAAAAATAGAATCAAAGTCATGTCCTGCACTTGTGACGAAACGGTGCAAAGGTATTTTAAATAATACATAGAAGAGACTGCCTTAACAATATGTCTTCATTGATTATGAATACTTAAACAAAATGAGCTACATCAACCATTTAGTCTTCGTGGTGGATGGGGCTGTTATTTTTTTTTAAAAAATACCAAAGAAAATAACCTTCTTGTCTCCAAATAACTTGAAAAGTATTCTTCTACTACTACTACTACTACTACTACTACTAACAATAATAATTATAATAATATTAACTTCCTATATACATTATATTAATTGAGAAACCAAACCTCAATTTAAAAAAAAAAAACAGAACAGCCTGGCTCGTAAGAAAATCACAGGCTGTTCTCCCCGACGAATCCTTACATGGTTAGTCACTTAAGTGTCAATGTATCATTTTAGAAAAGTTCTCTCTCTCTCTCTCTCTCTCTCTCTCTCTCTCTCTCTCTCTCTCTCTCTCTCATATATTTTTTCTATCAATGCCCTTTGTCTCGTCATGGTACAATTCCACTCATACTCACACCACAACACAGGGGTGATTTTTGTCCTCTTTGCGCAGTGACGAAACTTCAGAACTGGGCCCATACTGTAATAAAACTTGGGATTTTGGGCCGCCAAATTGATTATTAAAGCCCTACCTCTGTGCATCTAGCATATAAAGCGGCAGTTTGCCCGTTTGTCAGCCTCACTGAAGGCAGCTGCAAGTAAGAAAACCGCTAGAGAAGGAAGTCATAATCCTCGCTCAGGTCCAGAATGACCTTTAAAGTTTAGGCATTTGTATCGTAACAAGATGCGAGCTTAAGAGCTATGGAGAAGAGGACAAATCTTCTCCTGATATGAAGGAAAGATAAAGGAAATGACTGAATAGGAGCACCAGCGAGTATGGAAAGAAAAAGGCAGACTTTGATGGAGCAAATGCATATCCAGTGTAATCCGAGCGATCATTTTCAAGAACCCAGTTCAGACGCAATGCCACCAATAAACGGATATTATAAAGACACACCGAGATGAAACACATAGAACCCCCGTGCATCAGAACACGAATCCTTCCGTCATCTCTAACTACACTAACCGTTCTAAGGAAATGATTGATTTAAACAGGTTTACTTCGTAATTTGTACGAATAACATTTACAATCAGTACAACGATTAGAACGGAAGCAACAACTCATAAATCTCGTCTCTTTAAACAATACCAATAATTGAAAACAGTGTTGGAGTGAATTATTCATAGTACAATAGTTACAAAGTTGAATATCGCTGACATCAAAGTTAACCAGTTCATTAGGCCTTAAGAACTATGACAAGAAAATAAAAAATAGTGTAAGACTGGATGAGAGAAAAGAGAAAAAGAAAGAATTTATATGACATTACATATGATATTCCATCTCGTAGAACAAAGTAGCGCAGAGTCGATGACCATCCATTTCGTGCAAATGGTGTCTGTAAATAAGCTACTGACCTGGACACAAATATGATTGAGCAACGCTACTAAATTAATCTCTTGGATTTTTGTTTCCACAAAATGCGTGTGAAAGAAATAGGAATATTAACTTCATATGATAACAAGGCATCTCTATATAGTGTAGTCTCTAGAATCATTATTAAGGGTCTTGAGATTTTTGGAACATCTCAAAACGAAGCATCCCCAGATATGAGAGTATTTCGAGTTATTACATAGCAATTTGGAGTTTAGAACATCTCAAGACGAAGCATCCCCATATAGTATAGTATTCACAGTTATTACAGAGGGTCTTGAGATTCGGAACATCTCAAAACGAAGCATCCTCAGATATGAGAGTATCTTGAGTCATTACATAGATTCTTGGGGGTTTTGAGCATTTCAGGAAGAAGCGTCTCCAGATATTAGAATATCTCGCGTTATTATATAGAATCTTTGGGTTTGGAGCATCTCAAGACGAAGCATTCCAGATATTCGAGTCTCTTGAGTCATTACATAGATTCTTGGGGTTTCGAACATCTCAAGACCAAGCATCCCCAAATATTAGAGTATCTAGAGCAGGGGTCGGCAACCTATTTTGCATAGCGTGCCACTTTTTTTCCGGATTAATTACAAAATGAACGAGCGCGTGAAACCAGTAAGAGAGTAACACTATTAAAATCGAGATTTTTGGCTGCCCTTCGCGTGCCACACAAAACATCTTGTGGCCCTCGTGCCGTAGGTTGCCGACCCCTGATCTAGACTTATTACAAAGGGTATTGAGGTTTGGAACACCCCAGGACGTTGTTTGCGGTAGTAGCCAGAAGAGAAGAAAAGTGGTACAAATCCACATCTACACAAAGGATATCCAATAAATTTTGTAAGGAATAAGTGCAGGTTGAGTAATCTACGAATTTGTAATAAGTCGAGGGTGACTTGTCTCGAGTTTCCCAGTGATAGTCTCTGGGAACATGTACACTGTTATTATTCTGTATTTTTTAAAAAGTTATTAATAGTGATTAAAGGGTATTTGTAGACGATAATATACCGTTTGTATTCGCTTATAAGCCGAGTAAAAATGCAAACAACCAAGATCCTGATCTGCCGTCGCATAATATTCATGCAGAAAGGGGTCTAAGTTGTTTGTTATACTGATTTCTCCTGACAAACTGCACAGACCCAGATCCGCCAGCTCATTATGCTTCGGCAGATCTGGGTCTGTGCAGCTTGCAGTTGGACTCGTCTTATAAGCGAGTACATACGGTACACGCTTTAGTTTGGTGTGAGGCAAAACTTGCAGCAAAACAGTTTCTCCTGCATACATATGGTGGTGGTGGTGGTGGTGGTGGTGGTGGTGAGGTTTACAGGTAGAGGTATTAGGTGCAACATAGAGGGATGGGTTAGGGATTTATACGAGTCCTGGACAGCAAAGATTTATTTCACGGTTCTACAATAAGTAATTATTATCCCAAAGTGATCTACTTTGCCCGATTTCACTGAATAAAAAACAAACGCAAATGCAAAGAAAGGAACGAAAATGGAAAATCCTAGAGCACGTACTTGTGAATATAGTTTAATGACTAATATCACACAACTCTTTAAATTGTCGTCATATATCTGTCTCTTGTATCAAAGTCAAAGATTTAAAAATAAAAAAGTACATTTTACATGTTGAAATATAATAAAACTATTTATAACACTGACGTCGGCTGATTGTTATTATTCTCTCAAAAGAAACGCAACATTATAAAGAATAAAAAAAAAGTTTTACACCTGGACTGTTTTGGCAACAAGCTGTTTCAGTTGATTTGACAACTATGCGTTTATTCACCTGTCTAGTTGTCAGTTGACATTTTAGTTTCATACTCGCTTATAAGTCGAGTCCCACTGCAAACTGCACCGACCCCGATCTGCCGGCGCATTATGCGACAGAAGAGCGGGATATATGCAGTTTGTTTGGAAATATCAGCAGAATAAAAACACAACATAGACCCTGATTTGCCGATGCATTGTGTCGGAAATCAGGGTCTATGCTGTTGGCAGCTGAACTCATCTTATAAATGAGTATGAATGGTAGTTTCGGTAGTGAAATACAATGATATTTATTTTGAGAAACGGAATTTCTTATTATTAAATTATCAAAAAGTGATTAGTGTAGGACAAAGGAGTCGAGGTGCTCTCTCTCTCTCTCTCGCTCTCTCTCTCATGATGTCTTGACATATTTTCCAACCTACCGTATATCCCCTTCCTGACTTTTTCAACCTCTAAGTCCTTTTAGAAATGCAGCAGTTAATCAATTTTAAAACTTGTTAGTTTTGGTACTGACAAACAGTTCCAAAGAAATTCTTGAGCGCAGACATTAAATTCTGTTCATCAACGTAAGTTATACAAAGTTAAATTTACTGATAATATCTTAATTTAAAATGACCATCCTTCCATGAATGTATGTATGTATGTATGTATGTATGTATGTATGTATGTGTCTGTGTGTCTGTCTGTATGTTTCTTTCTTTGTTTTCAACGTCTGTTAAGTGAATCCAGCGGTGTTGAAAGTACCGATAGCTCAAAATTGCGCAATAAATAAAGAAGTCGTTTAACGGCTATTTTTTCAGGTTAGTTTGATTTTTGATTTAGTCTTTTAGTAAAACTACATGTTGATAAGACCGTCCATTCAAGAGGAGTAAAGATAAGATTTTCAAGATGGCTGCTGTGGCTACCATATTAGATGCCCGAGCAGTACTATTTTCATTTAGGACCAACTGGACCATGGAATGAAAGTGTGTAAAGTTACACGTCAATCCTCCAAGTGGTTTAGTGTACGTGTGGTAACGGACAGACATACAACGCACTATAAACCATCCCAAATGCACTTCCGATCCATGGACAGTAGAGCTAAAAATGCCTAGTCTCTTTAAATCTATATGACAGACGATGTATCCTATGAGCAATAGCTTCAAAAATGCCCAGCTTTCTGTAGCATCGTAATCCACCCCACTTTTAAAAGCACGTTCAAATTTTGTAGTTTCAAATGAAACGAACTGAAACAAAATGATATTTCAATGCACTTGAACCTTCGAACAGTTTTTAATTTATAAATTCACCTACTCCATCATCCATCCATACATTTATATATATATTCGTTTGTTTCTTTTTCCTCTGAATGAAATTTAGCGCTTTTCCACCTGATAGTTGTGCAATCGTAAGTACTGTACAAAACGAAATTTTTTTGTAGACTTCAATATATATATATATATACACTTATATATATATATATATATATATATATATATATATACTTATATACTGCTCCCGCCCTCACGTCCTGTGTATATATTAAGGTCAGGTACAGGTAACTGATAATTAACTACTCCTATAATTAAATACATATTAAACAAAGGATAGTGTGACATATCTAATACAACTGTACGAATCACCTGCAAACAGGTACTAATTTTCAGTCCCATAATAACTCCACCGTGAAGTGCTCATTTTAAAATTATAACTTTGGAGAACCCAAGCTTTCTTTTCGGAAAATAAAGGTTGTCTGATGCCCTGAGAAAAAGTACGAGATTAACTGCGTCGTGTTTCATTTCAGGCCTTCTTAGGATGCGAGAAAAGAAGCCTATTTTTGGAAGGAACACGAACATAGCAGAACCCAAGCTTTCTTTTCAAATATAAATATCGATACAAATTGATCACTTTCAGGCACTTCTATGATTATGATAACGATTATGTTAGCACAAATTATTATTTTTTAAGGTGACAATAGACTTGCGGCAGCATTAATGGCATCAGTAGTATCGTAGTAGTCGCAGTACTTGTAGAAGTAGTAATAGTAGTAACTGTAGTAGTAACTGTAGTAACTGTAGTAGTAATTTAAGTAGCAGTCATTGTAGTAGCAGTAGTAGTAATTGTACTAACTGTACTAGTAATTGTAGTAACTGTAGTAGTAATTGCAGTAGTAATTGTAGTAGCAATTGTAGTAGTTATTGTAGTAACTGTAGTAGTAATTGTAGTAGTAATTGTAATAACTGTAGTAGTAATTGTAGTAGTAATTGTAGTAACTGTAGTAGTAATTGTAACTGTAGTAGTAATTGTTGTAGTAATTGTAGTAGTAATTATAGTAATTGTAGTAACTGTAGTAGTAATTGTAGTAATTGTAGTAGTTGTTGTAGTAATTGTAGTAACTGTAGTAGTAATTGTAGCATCAGTAGTAGCAGTAGCAATAATAATAGTACTTATTGATGTAGCAGCAGTAGTAGTAATCATAATTGTAGCAGCAGTAAAAGTAGAAATTATAATAGTATTAATTGTAGTAGTAGTAGCAGTAGGTTGCCAGATGCCGTGAAAAACATCTAGATTAATTGCCTTGTTTCATTTCATTTTCTTATGAAAAATCACATATTTTTTTTAATAACACAAATATAAAAACATCTAATGAGGGAGAGACCGACAAACAGCAACACAGAGAGGGAGAACAAAGAACGAGAAAAGAAATTAGCCAACAAGTCTATCAGGTACTTAACATGTGCAGGTACTTAATCAAACACATAACATGCACACGTACTTAATCAAACACTTAACATATACATATACTTTATCAAATACTTAACACATACACAGGCTTTATCAACTAACATATACACGTACTTAATCAAACACTTAACATGTACACGTACGTAATCAAGCACTTAAAATTTACAAATACTTAATCAAACACTGAACATATTCACATGCTTAATCAAACACTTAACATATACACGTACTTAATCAAACACTTAACATGTACAAATACTTAATCAAACGCTTAACATATACACATACTTAATCAAGTACTTAACATGTACAAATACTTAATCAAACACTTAACATATACACGTACTTAATCAAACACTTAACATATACAAATACTTAATCAAACACTTAACATATACACATACTTTATCAAATACTTAACACATACACATACTGAATCAAACACTTAACATGTACACATTCATTATCAAACACTTAACATGTACAAATACTTAATCAAACATTTAACATATACACGTAATCTATAAAGTACTTAACACATACACATACTGAATCAAGCACTTAACAAATACACATTCATTATCAAACACTTAACATGTACACATTCATTATCAAACACTTAACATATACACGTACTTAATCAAACACTTAGCATGTACAAATACTTAATCAAACGCTTAACATATACACATACTTTATCAAGTACTTAACACATGCACATACTTTATCAACTAACATACACACATACTTAATCAACACTTAACATATACACGTACCTAATCAAATACTTAACATGTACAAATACATAATCAAACATTTAACATATACACGTAGTCTATCAAGTACTTAACCTCATGCACATACTGAATCAAGCACTTAACATATACACATTCATTATCAAACACTTAACATGTACACGTTCCTTATCAAACACTTAACATATATACATACTCTATTATGCACTTAATACATGCATATACTTCGTTAAATACTTAATATGTACACTTGCTAGACAAAACACTTATCATATACACATACTTTGTCAAGGCTCTTAACATATATACATACTCCCTAAGCCACTTGACATATACAAATCTCTATCATGCACCTAATATACACATATACTCTACTAAACAATTTAGATATGCACATATTTTATCAAACAGCATATTTACATGAATAACTTTGCTCCCCCCCCCCCAATCCCGAGGGTGGGGACCTCTCGTTTAGCAACCTAACATGCCAGTTTGGGCCCACCCCGAGTGGTGGGACTAGGAACGTGAAGACCACCCACCAACAACCCTCCGGCTCCAACTGGATTATCTATTTAAGTAAATATTGGTGAAATGTTACACACTCTGAGAATGACGTTCATTAGCAAACAGAGATGAGCCTGGCTGAAATTTCGAAAAAGAGGTATGCGGTGAAAAACTCCGTGGATATATACTGCCATGCTCATGTAGTCGAGTGGAAGAACGCCACAGCCAATCACAGATTTCAAGAGTGCATCAAAAAGTACATGTGTGAGGTGTTTGGAAGGCACTACTTACAGTGAAAGCCACTCGAACTGATGTGTCGCAGTACCACCTGTTTCGAGGCCGGAGATACATTTCAAAGTTAAAGTGCATACCACAACGGTCAGTCATTAACATGAAGACCATGGACAACCGTTGACTGGACTGGACTATGGGCCCTTTACCCAGCAGTAGATCACCATGTGAATCGGTCAGGCAACAGCATGGCGGAGGTCTTGGGGCGGACAGGTCAGTTGCCTCGGGCGCCAGAGGTCTTCGGGCGCCGAAACCCCTTTGGGCCATCATCGTTGCCACTGTGGCCAGGAAAAAAACCGCCAGTACCTGTGGGAACTCGACTTTGCTGGCATTGACTTTTCTGTGAAGGTTGGCGGTATCGTCAAGTTCGATCGGGGCAACCCAACAATCACAGTCAGTGTCTTCAGTTGCAAACATTCGCCTCTTCCCGCTGCGCATCAGTGAGTAAGCCCGGCAGTAAAATAGGCAGCATACTATCGATTTCTTGCTGCTAGCCAACCGCGAAAAGAGCCACTATGTTTGGAAAAGACCTAAGCCTTAAGGTAAACAAACAAAGCGAATATAAGAAGAAAAAAGCAGGTTTGTCGTCGGTGCCTACGTGTATTCAGCCAGACTGACTATTGGAAGCCCACATGACGCGTCATAGGCAGGTCCGGCCCTAGAATGTGCGGGGCCCAAGGCAGCATGCGGGGCCCAAGGCAGCAAGCGACGAGCGCGGGCCCCCAAGCTAAAAAATGCATTGCGGAGAAGCGCGGGGCCCAAGGCGGTTGCCTCGTTCGCCTTGCCCTAGGGCCGGGCCTGGTCACAGGCCAGAAACCACAGCGCGTAACTTTACCATAGCCAGACAAAATCATCCAAGCCTTTGCAGAACAACAACCGCTAGATTCCTCTCCCGTACATTATCTATGCAGATTTCGAGGCATCAAACGTGCCAGTGGAAGTCACTCCTAGTAATCCGAATAAAAGCAACACGCAGAAATCGCTGATCGGGTCCTATTTAGTTCCTACTGCATAATCGTACGAAGCAAGTCTGCATGGAGCCGATGGTGAGGAGGCTGTCGCAATTTCATCTAGACCCTGCAGAGTGAGATCACTGCTATTTCACAGTGTGGCTGCCTATAAAGCATGTAAACTCAAGCTGCGCATCTACCCTGAAAAAATGAATATACCAGGTATAATAATAACCTGTGGGGCTACGACTGACACTTCATCATGCTGGCTTTAAGAACAGCATCGACGGTAAAGATCAGAGCCATCCCAAATAACACGAAAAAACGTGGTCCTCACTATCGACAGCCTTTAGTTTATGAGAAGCACCCTTGATAAAATGACCGAAAATGTGGCCAAAGGGAACAAGGGGGTGTTTCAAACCACAACACAGTACAAACCTCAGCACGACATTGGAAGTGCAGCTGGTGTCAAAGTAGCCCATATATAGTCAGATAAGCCGCGTTGACAATTCTGGAAAAGGTACTGAGCAGGCGCTGAGTGTGTGGAAGGCATTCAGCTGCCAATCCCTGGGAAACTTACACGATTGGCGTACCTCTGCTGGCGGTGGTTTTTGAGGCCTTCCGTAAAATATCGCTTAAACATACTACGGCGTCGACCGGGCCTATTATTAGAACGTACCCGGAATGAGCCAAGACGCGTTCGTAACAAAAATCGGGGTCACGTTCGTGTGATAACGGAAATTGACATGCACCTATTAGTTGAGAAGGACATCAGTGGCAGCATTTCGATGGTAAGTCGGCAACACGCGAAATATAACCCGATGTGTCCGGACTATGACGCAAGCAAACGGCGACCTGGATCAATCAGC
>JAECUM010094419.1:0-32095 GCA_016617855.1 Megalonaias nervosa | reverse complement strand
ATTATATATATATAATTAAAGTTTAATTAAACATATATATTTGTCTTAAATATAGTATGGAGGAATTTGAGAGATTATCCACGATTGAACCTTCCACCGCAAGATTCGATCTTGACAAATTACCAAAATCTGAATTTAATTTTTCAATGCAAGATCTGGCTCTGATAAATAGTGATATAACCGATCGTATCCGTGAAGGTAAAAAAGAATTTCGCAATGATGGTGCGGCTCATACTTGGTCGACATTCAGGATTATGAGCGACAAAGGTGTTGTTGTTGACGCTAGAATGAGTGACGAACGAAGTAAAAATATTATTAACTATCTAGACTCGCAGAGATATATTATTTTAGTAAAATTTATTGTTCAGACAGATGATGATACTTGGATTATTCGTGACAAACGCGAACCTGTACGACTTCATACTGGAAATAATACTGTTACATTAAATAAACAATCCAAGCCAGGTGTGCTTACCTGTATCGATAAACCATATTATGAACGAGAATATCCTGTTACTGTGGTTATATATGCAGTATATCCGCTAAATAATAAACCCAGCGTTGGGGATCTCAAACCGATGAAAATTTCAAGACTAAACTGCGTAGCTGAACGT
The DNA here is from genome assembly GCA_016617855.1 of Megalonaias nervosa. Classification (NCBI taxonomy): domain Eukaryota; kingdom Metazoa; phylum Mollusca; class Bivalvia; order Unionida; family Unionidae; genus Megalonaias; species Megalonaias nervosa. Next base: position 31,481 of record JAECUM010094419.1, on the reverse strand, counting down.
GTCATGGAACATTTCTCAAAAGCAATACGCGGAAACGGTTTAACGGATATAAGACGCACAAAAATAAACGAGTGGGCAGAACAAGTTAGAGATACCGGAGCATCTATCAATGACGTTGCTAAGCTAGAAAAGAAACTAAAATTTCCAATAACAGTAAAAACACTGACAGGAGAGATTTTATATAAGTCAAAATACCCATCAAGAGGAGCTCCAATAGCAATCATTGATCATAACGCGCATGCATGGACTGATGCTGTAACAATATTTCCACGAGATAGGACAGTCAGATTTTATGAAGATTATATATTCGATGCTATCAGTGATATCAGTAAGAGCGACCCTGTATCTGTTTGGTTATTTCAGAGTTCAGAATCCGCATATTACGATCAATTTGTAAAACCTAACGGAGATATTTACCGTAGAGCATCTCTCCACGAAGAAATGAAGAATCTTGCACAGCGCCTTTGGTGTGAATATAATTCTGAAGTTGAACAATTACTAAATAATTGTTTTACAGTTCTATCAGTTGCGGCTCACTTTGCTCAGAAGAAAAAATTATGGTCGCCGACACGATCAGAATTCCTCGAAGATGTTCAACGTAGTTGTGTCGAATATGGGCATGGCGGATTATGGAATACCAAATACGATCATCGTAAAGTTATATCCGTTGATATGGTTGCGTGTTATCCTGGAAGTTTTCTCGGATACGGAGAGTGTTCTAAATACTTTGATAGATTTGGTCATCCCACGCACGAAATGACGAGAGTGGTGATAAATGGACCATTGCCTGATTTTGATTTAACCGGATTCGCTTGTGTAAAATCATTTAAGTTTCGTAGTAATCTTCATCCTATCGTTTATGTGTGGTTTGGTAGACATTTCTCAGAAAAACATTGGGTTCCAACGGTGCTATTACGATACATGCTTGATGCTGGAATTTTAGGTTCGTTGAGCGTAAGTGAAGCTATTATATCATATCATTCGCAAAAACAAGTTTGGCTACCACAACAAAAGAAACATTCCCTGACAGATCCAGATGAAGATTGGGATACAATCGATTACGAAAATAAAATTGCGAAAGATCTCGGTAGAAAAATAATCGGTAAATTTACTCAGGGTGGTTCGTATGATCATAAACGACATTGTACAAGATTGATCATGGATGATGCTGAGTTAGATTTTATAATTACTGATACAACGAACAAAGGAACATTTATAAGCAGAAGCAATGCTTATTTGTCAGATGGAACCAAACTAGGTACAATCGTGAGTTATATTGATGGTGAGTCACCGCAATTTACTCATTTAAGATCTATGCTCACTTACGTTTCTATAAATTTATTATCGATGATAAATAGATTTCCTTGTTACGCTGTCAGAGTTGCTACGGATTCATTTTATGTGGATAAAAAATATTTAGATTTGGTAAAACCGTTACTCGGTAGCGGTGAATGGGGATCATGGAAAATAAAACACGAAAGTATACTCGATTATTCTGAATCAGCAGATGTTAATATCGAGGAAATATATTACGGTAATGACAATCAAATACCAACATCAACATCACCGTGTGTATTCGATCCCGTGGCTAGACATAAAACCATTTATCTCAATGAACCTGGAGGATCTGGTAAAACAACACGTGCGATTGAATTATTTCGGAGTTTAGATATGATTGTGCTGACACCTACACACAGACTAGCCAGAGAAATAAAACAACGAGGAGTAAAATCATGTACATATCACAGTTTCTTCAGATGGTGTGGAGATACATGGACACCTGAGCGAATGGGTGAGAAATATATTCCCAAAATCATCTTCTGGGATGAGATTTGTACTGTGTCGTTGGAAACACTAAAAATATTTCTTGATTGGTTACTGACAAAAAATACTGCGGTAATTATGTGCAGCGATCATGGTCAACCACCACCTTTCGTCGGTCAATCTCCACATGAGTGGTTAAAATCGTTTGTGGATTATTATGAAGAAATAAATAATGATCATAGAGCTATTGATGACCCCCTAAAAGAATTTAAAAGATTAATGAGACTACAGCCAGATAAAATACAATGTGAGATAATGCGTGAAATAATTCCGGAAACTCCTGTAAATGATTTTTGGAATTTGTGGAGACCAAATGATTTGATAGTTGCGAGTAGAAAAATAGTTCGTGATGAATTACAAGAGAAATTATTCCTGCGTCACAAGGAAAGATTTTCAACGTTACCTGTACCATTATGTTATCGCCCAGCGGATACTCGACGACAGAATATTGAAGTTGAAATTCCGGCAACAAATGAAAAACAAAATCTTGTGTTGAATGATATTGTTTTGGTCGATGTTGATGTTGTTGAGAGCGCACTGAGTATGAATAACTCACCGTGGAAGCTAGGATATGCTATAACGATCCACTCGTCACAAGGACTAACTATTACTGATACAAATATCTGGATTGTCGATGACAGAATCGAGTGGTTAAATTTAGTCTATCTAGCAGTATCTAGAGTCAGGAGAATATCTCAACTACACAGAGTTATCATAGACTCCACAGAAAATAATAATCAAACTATTAGTTGTTGTTGTTGTTATAGGGTTTAACGCCATTTTTCAGCACAAGATAGGCTATACATGGCGGCCAGTATTAATGGTGGAGGAAGAACCCTGGAAAACCCGGGAAGAACCACCGACCCACGAGAAGCTACTGGCAGGCTTTCTCACGTACCCACGTTAGCCGAGCCTGGACTCGAACCCACGCAGACAGAGGTGAGATGGCAGTGATCCGTAACGATCAGCGCTTTAGACCACTCGGCCACTCGGGGCCCCCAAACTATTAGTGACACCGAAGGTGTTATTGGCGTAATAAGAAAAAAACTATTTGGTTATAATCAGTGTGACAAAAAAATTAATCGTGATTTTGATGTCGATGTTGAATTTATTATGACGTTAAAACAACAACAGAATAATCGTTGTGTAATTTGCAACTGTAATATGTTGTGGAAGTATTCTTGCAATAATCCAAAACAATTTACCGTGGATAGAATTAATAGTGATCTTGGTCATACACGTGATAATGTGACGCTGACCTGTCTTGAATGTAATCGACATCGGGGTGCTAGTTTACAAAAGTGAACGCGGTGGTAATTGTGTGTCTTTAGGAATTATTTGTAATTGTTCACGTACAAATCCACGCTGAGGAGCAGTTGAATCCAGTCTGTAGATTCCAGGTCTACCAGTAGATCTAACCACGCTAGAAATTTTATGTGTAGTCACACTCCAGATAGGATCAGTTGCTTTTTCTTTACCACCTTCAAGTTCACCAGGTTCATATAAATACCTGACAGTCACATTACCTAATACTGGTTGAGAGGAAGATTCACGTCGTTGTATTGGTATATATTTTTTTGTGATTGCATTAGAAGGTTTCATAGAAGTTGCACGAGTAATTTCATTATTTAACGCAGCTATCACACTTGGTAATCTTGCAACCCATTCACGAGATCTTGTATCTGTATAAATTATTTCCTTCGCATACTGGTATCCAAATAACCGCTCAGCGAGTGTTCGATTAAATCTTTCAACGATTGCCTGATCATGATGAATTTCGGTGTGTCCTCGTCTGATTTTGACATAATGTTTTTTCATCAACGATGATACTGCACCGAGAAATTCTTTGCCAGGATCAACCTGTAGCAACCGTGGCCATCGTAGACCACCACGTTGATAAATTCGTTCAAACGCAGATGCAACTTCAGTTGCTGTTTTTGTTGACAGTGGTTCTGCTTCTTTATATCTACTTGCAACGTCAACGACAGTTAGCCCGTATTTGTATGTGCGCAATCCGCTAGCGGATCGATTACGTCCACGTGTTTTAATAGTCTCATGTTGTAAAAATAAAATATCTGCTTGATGAACTTCATTGGGAACGCTGACATCAAAATGTGCATACTGAATTTTTTTCGGTGGTGGTAGATAAATTTGCCATATTGCTTGTCGTGCTAACCACGCTGCAGCAACAGCACGTGAAACCTTTGCAGCTTCGGCGAGTTTACTAATCGCTGCTTTGCCCTTCCAATATCCTCTCGGGGAATAATAAATAGACTCCATTATAATAATCATATAATTAATTACCCAGCCCCTAAGATAATTTTGCCTTTCATACCAGCTTTTACCAGAAAAGCAGCTATTTTTCTCGAAATGATTTATCTTTTATATTATTTATGGCATGAATTAATTTGATATCGGCGAGATGTCGTTGTTGTAAATCTTTACTTCGATAAGCAATATCATGAACGTAACACGCTTGATCAATCTTGTTTACAGGATATTCTCCAGGTCGTGGTTGATCTTGATTGTCGAGACGAATATCTAAACGAGTTCCTGGTCCACAATAATTATAACCCGGTAAGTGTTTATCCCCGGGATATTTCGCCCACGGTAATCCTGGTAATTTTCCCAACGAAGCAGCAGCGTCACCGCCGACTTTGTATTTGTTAGAAATAAATTTGTATTTTTTTTTTGCCACACTCAGCACACTTACCTGTCAGTGCGCGTTTTTTATTTTTTGTTATTATTGTTGTTAATCCAGTGGTTGACGTGGCTGCACGGCATCGAACACAATATAAATTCATATTATTTATTATATGCATATAATTGACTTTTCGGCGACACGAAAACAAGAACCAGTAAAGCATCACCCAGCGCAACCGAATTCTATCAGGATGATAATAATAGGTCCATCTGGATCAGGTAAAACACAATTATTGCTTAAGCTGATAATGAGATGGCTGAAGTGGGATAAATTATATTTAGTAGCACCATTTGTAGATGACCAGCGATGCTATGAAGTACTTAAAGATTTTAATGAAAATTCAAAATTGTTAAATGAAGACGGTGACGTTATTGATTTTATTACTGATATTGATGAAGCGCAATCTGTAGATGATCTTGATGGTGGTATTAACAATTTAGTTGTGTACGATGATGTCATGCTGGACAAACAATCAAATCCAGCTAGGATATTTTCTCGAGGTAGTCATAAAAACACAGACGTGATTTATGTTACACAGCGTTATACACAAATTCCAAAAGTAATCAGAGATAACTGCAATATTTTGGTTGTGTTTAACGGAGTTGATAATCATACGTTGCAAAATATTTATTATACTTGGTGTTCAGGTGACATGGACATGATTAAGTTCAAACACTTTTTTCAAAAAGCACAAGCTACCCCATTTGGTTTTATAACAATAAATTTGCATGACCCTAGGTCAAGATATCGTAACGGACTTGATACAATATTTGGATAAAAACCACAGCAGCAGGGAGGGTGCGACCAATGTGCGGATCACCGTGTGTAAGGGAGTGAGGTATCTATATAATTGGGACCATAATTGGTTATGATTGATACCAAATTTGTCTTAATGGGTTATGATTCGACAAAGTGGTCTGTTCACCCTCCCTGCTGCTCCACTTGGTTATTTTCACTTCCTGAACTTCAGAGGTAAATTGTAAAAACGATAGCCGATAACTTTTTTTCTTTTTTTTTTTACATTTTATGTATTTGGTAATTCATTCATTGCACTTTCAGAAGCTGGTATTGTCTAGTCTGGCAAAATTCATTTTCCCTATTTTAATATCAGCTAAGGATAGTTTTAGACAAATTCAGGCTGACTTTTGGAGCACAAGGGAGCAGTCATTTTAATTAGCAGTGTGCCAAGATCATTTACAGTTTCCAAAAGTACAATATCGAAAGAAATGTCAGGCACACTACATCAAAGGAGCATAGAGGTATGCCAATATTCTCTCCACTGTGCATGTTTTAAATGCAAACAACTTCACCTTACATACGTCACTCTCAAAAATTCACACAACTGGTGAGCGCCCCCTTACGACCTGACGGAAATGACCTAGCGATGCCGGGTCCCGATGAGTAGTTTCCCCTATATTTACGTCATGCTAAAAATGGTTTATTGATGAGAAGTAAGGAGCTGCTGATGAGTAATCATTTCATTTATTTGGCATATATGTCATCGTTTGATATAGTTGCATCCACTTTTAGTCGAAATCTAGCCGTATATATGCAGATTTGCTGTTGCAGAGATATGTAGTACAAGGAAATTACAGGTAAATAAGAACTTTCATCCAGGAACTAGGCCTAACCATTTATAATCATCATCATACTCATCGTCATTGCCGTAAGTGTTTCAGTATTTGGAGATAATATAGCAGGAAAAGTCAGAAAAGTAGCAGAGAAGTGGGGAAGGGGCAAATTCTTCTTCTAGTGTTTAGAGGACAATAGCCATATTGTAAGCTATGGGTCTCATACCTGTCAACTTTTCAAACAAAATCTAAGTGGGGAGATTGAATAAAATAAAAAGAGATAGGGACCTACAGTCGGGAGATTTTTGGCAGCAGTTTTTAAGCGTCGGATATTGACAGATCTTTCGCGTCCACTACCCGGTGAAATTTTCAAAGGACGCGCCGTTTCCCCAGAGACGCGCCTTATATTTTCCCTGGATGTGCCCGCTTTTCATATTTTGATCATGCCAAACTGCACAATAGCTACAGTAAAGGTTAGACCTCAGTAAACAAGTAAGAAAGCCAATGTGACTTATTAACATTTAATCCTTATCATTAAAATTATCTTGTGAAATGACTACCCCTTTGACATATTTCAAAGTAATGGTGTTCAGCAGTGTATGTAAGCACCAGTAAATGATTTGCAAATAAACGACCTATTTTGTTGTAACTAATGGTGTCTAAAGCATGTGTGAATTCAACAGTTCAAATCTGCAGTCTCAAGCTATTGTGCATGTGACAACTATTCTTCCCATGTTGTATGTTCCACCTTATTTCCTTATTGTCAACTCATAAGGCATGTAACACTGTTTACAAAATAAAATGTTTATTCTGAATTATTTGTTTGTGGGGGCCACATATGCTGCATGGTGTTTCTTTTTAATACAAAATTTCTTATTTTAATTTAATGATGGTAATTAACATTTATACATACAGTACAGTAATGCCAGAAGTTTACTTGTGTAAGTTTCTTTGGTGAGAATGGAGATGTTATTTGTCTTGTAGAGAAATACACAGCATTCATAGTGATCATTCTTGGGATTGAAACTAATTGCTATCAATTTTATTGTTGAAGTTTTTTTTTGTTGTGGATTATTTTTTATTTTAGTATTGTTGTAGGGGTAATAACAACTTAATAAATTTACGTGAATAATGTCTACACTTAACATTCTGTTTACTGAAGAAAACATTCTTTGTAATGTGATAATTACTTCTTCACAATAACATTCACAGGTGATATTTCGTCACAAAAATATTTACAGGTAATAGAACATGGTTTCTTTGGATTGCATATGATATATCTATTTATGTAGAATTTTTAAAAGGAGAAATTAAAATCTACATGATGTAATAATCGCGAGTTGTCAGCAGATATGTTGAGATTGGGAGGTACGCATGGAACAATCTTATAAATCTGGATTTTTTTTTCTCCCAGTATGAGAATTGACAGGTCTTTGCCCACCGTAAACTGTAATAATGGTGTATTAAGGCTATTTGTAATGCCAGTCAGTGGGATTGGGATAGTAATTGAAATATGAAGAAATGTCCATACAGTTTAGTATCAATAGGATAGTAATCGAAATATGAAGAAATGTCCATACATTTTGGGCAGAGTAATCTCCTGTTTCCTTCAGTAAAAGGTCCAGTAACAGCTTGGTAATTGTATTGAGACTGCTTTGTGCCACTGCAAGAAGTTTTGAATAGAGATGTATTTGTGAATATATCTGTGACAAGATTATTTTACCAGTGCTGCCAATTACTATTGAATCATTGTCAGAATAACAATCAGGATTCTCATCCATTGACTTGTCATCAGTGACAGTATCAGAACTAGACCCAGTCTACAAACATAAGATTCTGGTATCCAGAATGCAGCTACCCAAAAATATATTGGGAAAGATGAGTTCCAGCAGTGGATTGCTTGAACTGGGTCAAAAGTATCCATGTCAACAGATTACAGCTGAGCAGTTAACATCACTGCCATGGCCTTTTTGTGTATTCTGTTTGTATATTCCAAAAGGATTATGGAACCCAGCTATTTTTTGAGCATGACTTTCATTTGATAGTGTCATATTTCTTTTAAATTGTTTTTTTCTGTGGCTGTTTGGTTTTTATCCTCTGGTGGCTTTGAGCATCAAAATGCCTTTACATGTCCACTTTGGGAATCAGAAATAGCATGTTTCATCAGACATTACATGGACGTAAAAGGGTTTTTAACTGGAGTTGCCAGCATTTATTGAACACAGACTGCATGCAAGTTATCTTCTCATCTCACACAGATTCATGAGTGGTCATCAGAAACAATTTCTGTTATTTATTTTTCATTTGGTTTCTATTAATTCTTTTTAATATTATACAATATCAATTTGTTCGTTGGAGTTATTCAATATACTTGCAATTCCAACTAGTCAGATGGACTGGCTTCTTATTTTATGCCACACCAAGCAAATTAGCTGTAATCAGACTGGTGGGCTGGTGGCAGTTGCACATGCTGAGGAGGAATGTTTAAATCTTCAATGTTTGTGCATTCCTGGGGTTTAACACCACAGTTCTTTAGAAATACACTGATTACACCTTATTACTTCTTGTGTCTAATAATCTTTTCATATAAGAACTGTTACACAGACATGTGAGATCTTTCTCTTCATAGTTGAGTCGATGTTGGTTTAACATATATATACTGGAAAATGTAACTGGGGATTTGGTTCAGTTTAGTGCTTTATGACAGATCAACACAAGTAGGTTATTTAGTGGCATGGCAATTGGAGTAAAGTGCTTTGCCCAAGGACACAGTGCAGTAGCTGACCCAGGCTGGTTCTGTGGAAGGATTCAAACCCATACCCTTGCGATGTCGAGTCTGGCATGCTAAACACCTGGCTGCTGTGGGTGCCAGTAAACGGGGTGGTTTCAGCAGTGAATCTTACTTCATCAAAGTAGAAATGACTTCTGGTGTATTGTTGTATCTGATGTTGCTGTTACTAAGGTACTAGTGTATGTTTACACTGTCTGGATCAATCCACTGAAACCTGCCAGCAGGCATGGGCTGCATCATTGTTTATTCATACAAGATGTGGTGTTATGTATAGGCTCATTAAAAAGTAACAAAAGAAAAGAGTGAAACCAACAAGCTTTGTAAGTTTTAACAAAAATAATTTATTTCCCTAGAAAACATGGTGAAAATGTGAAAATAGAAAATAGGACTTACAGTTTGTGAAGACAATCCAAACGTTTATCCTAGTACTGAAAAAATACAAGTCCTATCACTAAATAGTTTTAACTGAATCCAGGTTCGAATCTTGATGACGTTCCAAGATGGAGGATGATCACATCAGGTGAAGTCTTTATACGAATGTCAAGAGTTCCATGTTGAACCACAAGTTGTAATGTTTCAATTTAGAATAAATTTCCATTGAATGTCTTTGTCACTTGTATAGTTCTCCAGGGAATAAATTATTATATTAAAAAAAAATAGATGTACTTCTGAACAAGCTGTCAACTATGATAAAACATCTCGAGCTCCAAAGATTTAAAAATAAACTCTTTACGGCACCCAGTAGAAATATATCCTTCTTATTGAAGATATATTTTATGACTGAATATTTCACGGGGATCTGAGTATTTTTAAACTGAACTAAGACATCATTTCAGGCGCGCAGGATGGAACGCATGGCTATTTCGCAATAAACAATGCAATTTCACATGGGCCAGAAAAATGACTTTGGCAATAACCAATCGTTTTCACATAGTGTTTACTAAATTGACAAACCATAGCAAGATAAAATCGTGCTTATGTGAGTCATACTACAGTTTATATAAACATAATATCTCTTTCAAAATATCAGATCCCATGAAAATAATCATTACAATATGATGTAATGATACAAAAATAAAATAAAAAAGAATTTAAAATTAACACACAAGTAATTAAATTACATATTCGTAACAGTGGTTATCAAGATATATGATGTAACAAATCTTCTAACATTATTACTTACATTTGGTATTTTGAGATTACCCCTCCTAACACACATTTACATGTATTCAGATTATTTTATATTCTCATTATACCATTAACTGTAAGTATTGCATTATAACGGGGGAGAACTGTAGTTCCTTTGTGTTTGCATTGCTGGCTTTTTGTTTTGAGTGAGGAACATTTATCATCAGCAAGACAATGAATTCCTAATTATTGTGTAATGTTATGTTTTGATGTAGTGTATGTTTCATATACACTGTCTTTACAAGGTTACAGAATATTTATATTTTTCATCTGTGTTGCTATAACTTTATTTATATTAATCTCCATTTCAGAGTGATGAAGAATGGCTGAGAACACAATTTTTAGGAGTTCATGTAAGTATTCAAAATTAATGCCACATATGAGTATGGTTGTGAGACCTGTTGTACATATGTGTACCTCAGCTATGGGCTTTACATGTGTTTGTAAACAAAAAAGTTGTTCCTTCCCATTTCATTCTTTGCATACATGTCATTGTGAAACTCCCAAACAGGAGGATTGTTCTCCTGCTATCAGCAATGCCTTCCTCCTGTCCCATCAGTATTTAAAAAACATCCATTTTCAGGGGAACAAACTGGATGGAATTTCCATTTGTGTCGGATTGGTCATATGGCTTGCTTTGCCGTTCTGTTATTGATACAGTCTGATCAACCAGATGCTTCCATCCTTCAGTATAGTGTATGGAGCAGATTTGTTCAGAACGCTTTGGTGATCTGGAAGTTTCAAACAATGGCGGGAGCAGGCACTTCTTTGATGTGGTACTTCATTGAATATATTAGAACTTACGGACAGGAAGAATGATGAAGCTACTTAATAAGTGGTCAACATGCCACAAGAACTCAAAATCTTGGGATACGCTTATCTAAAGTTTAACAAATTGAATATTATATGGTATTAGAACTAGGGGTGAAATGATACACCTGTGCCCTGTATCGATACAATTCACTATACACAGCCTTCAATATGATACATTATCGATACACACATTAACTTGATGGTCTTTCCATCCTTTGAGGGTCTATCAGTGGTAGGTAGTGCCCTTTCATGTGATTTACTGGATGTATTTCCAGTATGCAGATTACATCCGCATCCATGACAAGACAGCAGAAATACTTTCAAACAGACTACCTGTTAGTTGGACTGCTCCGGTGGCCTAGTGGTTAGAGCATCCGCCTCAGATGCGGAAGGTCATGGGTTTGAACCCAGCAGTCATACCAAAGTCTTATGAAAATGGTACTAACAGCCACCTCGCTTGGCGCTCAGCTTTAAGTGGTTAGTGTTAGGACTGGTTGACCTGGTGTCAGGATAATGTGCCTGGGTGGAACATCATGCTACATGTCTGTGGAATGATGCCCCAGTGCTAGACATCACTATAAACTGCCACTGCAGACATCGTAGCAGTATGACTGAAAACTTGTTAAAGCTACATTAAAAATCCAAATCGCACACACACACACACACACACACACACACACACACACACACACACACACACACACACACACACACACACACACACACACACACACACACCTGTTAGTTATCAGCGATCAACATTTTAGGCTGTATAAGGCTGCTTCAGATGCAGGACTCACTTTAGCCACAAGATAAAGGTATTTTGATCAAAATATTCTTACTTCCTAATTTCATGTTTTTCATTCTTATTTAGTCAGTTTATCTTAAACCCTATAGGGAAATATAGTTCCATAGCACTTTGCAGGGCTGAATTGTTTGAGAAAATAAATGAAAATTGCATTCTTCTTAAAAATTGAATTTATTTTAATTTGGCTTGGTATTCTGCATTTGCTGAAAGGGTGATTGACAGCATACTGTCCATCCAGCATGTACATTGGTCTTGTTTAACACTAATTTGAGGCTCCAAATCACCAACTGGTATCTCCATTAACACTTTTCCTGGCTCCAGAAGTCTGATATACTTCATAACTTGAAAAATTATTGTCATCATAACTATCATAAGCTGGTATTGACAGAACGAAATCCTCATCTGAAGATGAACCATGCTGATAATCAGCCATTTTGAGTTTTCTCGCTAGCCTGTATTTCAAGCACACTTTTCAAAAGTTCCATGATGCAAGTTCAAATTATGACATAATGCTTGTTCCAGGGCACAATCACAATCAAAGATAGTTTAACAACCATTTATGTCATGTGAATAGCAATGCATGGTGTCGGCAAATTCCAGCTTTTTGATAGGCAATTGGCTCTGACCCTCCACCCCAATATAAATGTCCAAATGTCAAAATTGGGGTGGCAAGGGTAAGAGGAGATGCTGACAACTTTATGCCAAACAAGGTGTTGCAATAAAATAATTACCATAGTATTTTTTGGGTGGAGGGGCAGTATTATGAACCTCGTCACTTGGTGTTAATTTGTAGATGGTGAGTGAGAGTTGTCACATTCTTTCCATTTTAACTAACAAAAACGGGTGTATGCATGAATTCTCAATTGAGAGAATAACAAGGCAGCATGACAAAATGACTAATACATTTTTTGACTGCTGAATATTAAATTAAACTTCATACAGTAAGTACCGTTTTGTGTTGATTTTCCACTACTTGTATCAGTATGTGTACTGTTACAACAGAAGTATAGATGCATCAATATATCGATGAATCATTTCACCCCTAATTACAACTGGATGATATTGGAGTGCTAATTCCGTGGCCTGTGAGCTTTCATCTCTGGTTTCCAGTGCAGATTTATATAGAGGCTAAAATAGTCAGATGTAATTTTGTTAAGGATCATACAGAACTTAAAACATTTGTCAGGCTAAATCTGATAATTTGCAATAAGGCAATACACAGTTTAATAGCTTTGTCCCATGCATTAATGATGAAACACACTATATATACTTGCTTATAAGTCCAACTGCGAAGACAACATAGACCCTGAGACGCCATTGCATAATGTGCTGACCAATCAAGGTTTGTTTTTTGTTCTGTTGATTACTCCTAACAAACTGTACAACCCAGATTTGCCAGTACATTATGTGTTGCAGATTGCAGAGATTCTGCTAGAGTTGTGCAACTACTAGCACTTCTTTTTGGCTAAGACGGTAATATTCTGGTGTAAGGCCAAATTTTACTGGTTCGAATGATAATCAACTAGTATCCTTAATGCATAGTTCCTCATTTGCATAAGGTAGAGAAAACAATACACCAGAGAAAGAAAATGAAATGAATGTTGACCTTTACAGGAATTACATTGATAATAGACAGTCACAAATCAGCACTACAACAGTATTGTAATACCTAGTCTGAGTTTCATCTGACCCTTCCCTTCCAATTTTTAGATATTTTATAGTATTCTTTGTGTCTTTAAACCACTGATTAAATTTGACCTGGTTCTCATCATTTGCATTGCTTGTCACATGACTACATACATTTCACAGCCTTAATGTCCATGACATCAGAAGGCCAGTGGTCATGTGATATGAACAGTAAGCCCTTTCCAAATATTGCTGTACAGAAAATTCAAAAAATATTACATAAAAGTCACATAATGTTTGTAAAAAGAATTAAAGCATACTTAATTCTCAGCATATTTATTGCAAGAACAACGACCAGAAATCTGTTGCTGTCGCAGCAACCTGAGAAAGCCAGATTCATCAAGTAGAGAGCACATCTTAACGCATTAATCATGTGATACCATGATAAACATCATCGACAGGTTCTTTTTGCTTCATGAATCCGGCTTTCTTCAGGCAGTGGCAGATTCCAACATTTCTATAACCAGTTGGCTCTGACCACACACTCCAGCATAAATGGCAAAATATCTAAAATGAGGTGGACATGTTAGAGGAAAATTGAACTATGTAATCCCATTCCACTATTGTAACTGTCAGTCACCAGCTTAATCTGCACACAATTAACAACTTTGGTTCAGAGTTCCCTTATAAAGTAATATAATGTAAGTAGTTAAGGTGTTTACATGCACAGCATGTTTAATTCAACTTCAGCATGGCTTATAGATCACACAAGATATTGTCATCCATAAAAAAAAGGCGGCTAATTCCAAACCAAACTGTTCCCTCGGCAAACAAACAGGTGGTTATTAATTTGTTTTGAACAGAAAGGAAAGATCTGTGAATTCGAAATGGATGCTTTAATATTTATTGCTTCATGCACCAGCAATTAGTCACACAACAGCACCAGAAGGAGAGTCAACTTACATTTTTGATATCTTCAGGCATTGTTTTGACAGCAAGTACAAGTGATGAAATTGGCCTTTGGCTCCCTCACTGGTCATGATGCAGGACCAATCCAATATGTTGTTTGGGTAATATGATAACTGGGGGAACTCCAGCTCTATCTGTGAGTTGTCTATTTTAACAGACTAGGGAAGCAGAATTATACCACATATATACCATTACACCACCCAAATCCATCCAAGAGATAAGCCAATTCTTCTGGTGCTGTGATGTCGTTGTCAATTACTGATCAAAATCAGACAGGATATGGGACTACAATTTCATGAAAAGAATAGATTGGCTTCTAACAGACTTTTATGTTGAGAGAGTAAACTTTCAAGACTTAAAACACATTTTAAAGTTTATTGGTACACAAATACAGTCTTATTATTTTCTGGTAGAGGGGCAAATTTTACTGGTAAAAACTGGCATATGCCGGTGTAACAGAAACTCTTAATCTGGGTCTGTGGTTTGTAATTGGACTCGACTTTTAAGTGAATATACAGTCTGTGTCACATTTTTGTGGTTTGTAATTGGACTCGACTTTTAAGTGAATATACAGTCTGTGTCACATTTCTAGCAGCTGTATCTTCAGTAATGACACTTATGTTAAAGTCCTGTATTAAGTTTTTAGAAAGTCACATACCCAAAATGTCAGTTGATGTTTATTACTATATATAAAAAGCTGGAGGTTAATATGCTGGGTGTTCCTACCTGGCCAATACAAACAGAAAGCTATATGATTCAATATGCTGGGTGTTCCTACCTGGCCAATACAAACAGAAAGCTATATGATTCAATATGCTGGGTGTTCCTACCTGGCCAATACAAACAGAAAGCTATATGATTCAATATGCTGGGTGTTCCTACCTGGCCAATACAAACAGAAAGCTATATGATTCAATATGTTGGGTGTTCCTACCTGGCCAATACAAACAGAAAGCTATATGATTCATGACGGCTTGTTTTACAAGCTACACATTTTGCTGTGAAGAACCTTTTTGTAATCTATATATAATAAATGGCTGCTAAAAAAAATATGTTATATTGTGAAAAAAATTAAAGTAAAGTACTTTATTGCACACTGACAGTTGTAATGATTTTATTTATGCTTTTGTATTATGTACTTGTTTGATTATTTGCTATGTAATCATATTTAAATTTGTTTCTGTTTGAGGTGAAATTTGATGATTACATTTTGTAAAATCTGATTTGGTCTTAACCTTTCTTTGTTTAATAATCTTTGGTTAATCTTGCATTCACTCTATCCTCTAAATAGCAAGTACAAAAATCACAAAAGTGCTTGTTTCTATCTAATGAAGATCAGTAGATTTTCAACATTAAATTGAGGTTGTTTTGTTGAAATATTTAAAACATCAACTCTGATTTGTATTTGTTCAGTATATACTGTAGTGCTGGGAAGCAAATTGAAATGTGTACATGAGAGAACTACATTTGAAAATAATGACTTGAAGCTGCATTTTGTTCTAATATTATGTGTGACTCAGTCACTCTGCCACTATATGAGTAAATTACCAGCAGTAATCTTCTACTAATTCTCATGAAGATCAAAATGATTGCAGCATAAAATGTGTACCTTATATACTTGAGTATAAGTTGGTTTCAAGTGCAAACAACAAAGAAGTCTCTTAGGGCATAATGTCAGCAGATCTGTTGTTTGTTCCCTTGACTAGTCCTAACAAACTGCATGGACCCAGGTCTGCTGATACATTATGTGACTGCAGATCTGGTGTGAGCAGCTACAGTTTGGTCCATCTTGTATGCATATATATATATATATATATATATATATATATATATATACCACTGTATGGTAAGTTTAATTAGTACATTGTCTTGTAAAATGATGCATGATTACAGCATTGTCTTTTTCAATGGCTTATTCTTTTTTATTTGTAGTCAGTAATAGAACCAAAACTAAAAATTCAGTATGTATATGTATTCTTCGCCGTGCAGAGAGTGTGTCATATGAAATTCACTCGTTCATTTTAAATAGCACAATTTGCAAAGTAAAAGTAATACCCACAGTTTTTGAGTTAAGAATAAATAGATTATAGCAACAACAAAAATAAAGAAATTTACCTGTAGTAAAGTAATGGTAACTGTTTTTTTATTTTGTTTTAATCTGAATTTTTTTTCATGACTCAGAAGCCCTGGTTATTACTTTTTCTTTGCAAATTTTACTATTTTAGATGAATCCTGGCATACAAGAAACTTATCTTTCCAATAATACACATCTGTTTTCAATAATATATATCTACATACACATTTTTAATAATGCACATCTATTTCCAGTTCTTGGCTCTAGCATGTCTTATCTTGATGGAATTCCCTTCAGAATTGGACCCAGGTTCATTCCTCCGAAAAAGGTTGGTACAGGCAGAGTGCCTAGCATCAGGTGTCAGAAACCCAATATATGCAAGCAGAGTGTCTGGCATCAGGTGTCAGAAACCCAATATATGCAAGCAGAGTGTCTAGCATCAGGTGTCAGAAACCCAATATATGCAAGCAGAGTGTCTAGCATCAGGTGTCAGAAACCCAATATATGCAAGCATTTTCTGTGAATGTTAATAACCACACATTAGTTTGAGTCTGAGATTGGCAACTGACCAGTAAATTGAAAATTGAAAATGTTGCTAATACCGTTTTGAAAATCACATGACTCTTTTGGTATATAAAATAGAGAAATGAAATTTACCATATGTACTTGCTGATAAATCAAGTGCAACTGTAGGGGTGGGAAGAGTGGGGGTAGACCAATTTTTGCTTAAGGATGGTTGGCTTGATAGATATTTCATTGCAAAAGCCAATTGTTAATTAACTTGTCATGGCATTTTATGCTAATTGTCATATCAAGTACTGTCAGTTAATAAACTGCTTATTGGCAATCACTTGCAGGCACATGACACATTACCTTACAGTCCTAATTTGTACACCACAATGCCTGTTTATTACTTGCAGAGATTACACAAGTATCTATGCTTTTGTTAAAGATATGAAAAATATACTGAATTGTAATTTATTTTCCCTCTGTGTGGCACGTAAATGGAAAAACTGCCACAAAAGTGAAACCATTGTGTGGATTGAAAATGTTGCCTATACCTTTTTGAAAATCACATGACTCTTTTGGTATATAAAATAGAGAAATGAAATTTACCATGTGTACTTGCTTATAAATCAAGTGCAACTGTAAGCTGCACAGACCCAGCATGCCATTTCATAATGTGCTGGCAGGTCTTGGTCTATGCAGTTTATAAGGAGTAATCGGTAGAATGAACAACTAATCTGCTGGCTTGTTATGCAATGGCAGATCATGGTCTATGTTATTCATAGCGAGTTTATACACTATGCTGATATATTCTACATACACATCTCCCTCGATAACTTGTGCACAACGGGATCCAAAAACATAGACTGCACTATAAGCAAGGGTGCGAGTTATTGAGGGACCTCCATAACAATATGAATTGATACCATCCCTAGCTGGACATCAAGAAAACTGCATGGGGGAGGGCGTGCGAACTGGTCTGTTTAATGGCTGAATTCTCGTTTTAAAATTGCATTGGGAATAATTGTCAAAAAAGCGCTTTTTCTGACGAAGCTATTTGTTTTTATGTAAAATTGATCTTTATTTAAAAGATTTCCAACCGCTGAGAGATCGTTATTATTGTTGTTTAAACTGGTTTCAACAACCTTCATGTGTACGTGAAAACATTGTATATTACATCACTGCTTTATGTTGTTGTTGAGTAGTCTGGTTCCCCTGATCTTTACTCTCCCTGCTTTGCTCTCTACTCTTGTGAAATGCAGCTCAAGAAGCATTCTAACAAGGAACCGGGCTTGTTATTAATTCAAATTCACAATCAAACAAGATTCCTTTTGTTTAAAAAACGGAACATTAAGTTCATGAAAGAGCCATCGTCGTCAAAAGTCAATTTTGTGTATTGTTCTATAATAAAATATTGATGCCATGACTTCATTGCAATTAATAGTGAAATTTCTTCTCATCCATGAGGAAATCTCTGAGTGCCAATTCAGGAATTACAAAATAACTACAAACTCTGAAACTAGCTTTGCAGTAATATAATCTATCTGTGAAATAGAATTTCACATTATGAAGTATTCATTTAGCATGGTTGTTTTGCTATCATTGATCTCATTTGTGTATGAGTATGCTAATTTATTTAGTTTAATTATATTATGATCTCCCAAAAAAGTTTGACAGTGTTCGACTGATCGCTTGCAGTGAGTTGACCTGACACTAGACCAGAGCTGCTAGCTCTTACGCAGGTTGGATATGCATTCCTTTAAAATTTTCAGTTAGTCTACCCCCTTTATTTGATACAAAAGATGTAATTAACATGGTAATACAAGGTCAGCTTTTAATTCAGTGCAACAGTGCAATAAATACTGTTGGCATTTAATTAGGTTCTCAAAGAAACACTCACAGACATAGCTGTTACAGTAGATTAACATATTTCATGTTTGAATACAGCAGGGCACATTGTATTTATGATCATTACACTTGAGCCAAACTAAAAGATATAACAAAAATGCATTTCACTTGATAAAAACTTATTTAATTGGATTTTTTTATTAAAATGCTGCCTCAAGGAGGCGGTAGTGACAATTTCATGGAACAAAATTTCAATGCATGCTGTTATTTACGGTGTATCTAGAATGTTGGTTGGAAAGAAATGTTAACATGATTTCTTATTAAAAGTTGATAATTTCATAATGTTGATTCAAATTTCCAGGTCAACCGATTTCAACGATAAAATGAGCGATATATGAGGGTTTTAGTTACTAATTTTTTTTGCAATTTTCTTCATGTTCAACAAATAGGGGTCAAAATTTTGGCACTTTCTAGTATAGAAAAAGGGATCCACGGCCTGACCTCGCATTATGAAAGTGGGTTCACGAGTTATCAGGGCGTGAGTTATCAAGGGAGTGGTATACTTGGAAAATATAATGATGTTATTTTTCTATGAATACTTTATTACTTTATACTTTTTCCTCATTTTAATAAGAATGCCACTTTATGGATAATTGATAATTTTGATAGTGTTTAATTGCATACTGTAGATTTATGGTAAATACATATTGTTGAAAGGTATTTCAAAATGTTCAGGGGAGAGTCAGCATTCTCACTGCCCAGTTTAAAGTGATTTCTAAGAAGGAGAAGCAAAAAAAAATATACTCTTTCAATACACTAAATTTTACCTCATAAATCACTTTCATATATAGGTAAAAAAAAGAGCAAGGTAAATAACCTGTCAGTCAGTACTGTACTGTACCTTTGATAGTACTTCTATCTTAGTGAGAGATGATATAAACTAGCTGTAAAAACTGAGGTGCAGCAATTAATACTAATGTGGAGAAAATATTGGAAATGGGCATGCATCCATATCATGCTGATTCTTCTCATCATTGGCAATAATTACAGTAATGGACATTAATTACAGTAATGGACATTAATTACAGTAAAGGGCAATCTCAAAATGGTATTGAAGATAACTTTGAAAGTTTTTGTATGCCATTAGGTCCAAAAATGCAGAGTGCAAAATACTTGTCTCAGGTTGACCAGACAGGATGTACTCATGTCTCCAGTAAATGATATCCTAATTGTATGAAAACTTAAAGTTGCTCTTTGTCCATATATGACTTTCTTCAAAGATAGTCATTGTGAAGTCAACTTATAATTATATTAGAGAGATGGATACACTTGTCCATTAGAGGTTATGCCTTGCTTCTTAAGAATAGATCAACACAGTGACTTTTCTTTTGTGTATAAACGGCCTAATGCTAATAGAGTTATGACAGCCCAGATATTTTTTGAGAATATTGCAAGCTGTGTTTTCTGCACACATTCTTTAATATTAACTTTATTTCCAACAAATGTTTCCTTACCTTTTCAGATTTTGCTGCCCCCAGAACTTGAATACAACTATTCCATTCGCCCCAAAGATCCAGATGTAAGTTAGAATCCGACATAATCTCCTATTCATAAACATTATTCCAGGTGTTCATTAGAGACAAATTAATAGGATTTGTCCCTAAACCTATTAATCCTTTGTTTCCCAGGTATGCTTTGATACACCGTTTCCTTTGCCCCCAGCTGCACATTTCTATGCTGTACATGTTGCTCACTATTAGGTGATGTAAATCTAAATTTAACTGACCAGTTGTACAAAGAGGGTTTTTTCCAAACCAAATCCAGTCTGTTGCTGTTGATTAAGGACCTCAGATTTTCACTAGAATTGCCACACAGAGTTGTTTCCAAGCCACATCCAAAATATCATTGACTGAGGGTACCAAACCCGATTTGTGAAAGAATTATGGCATTTTGAAATTTTTAAGTTTTGTATCGGTGTAAAATTTCCTCATATTATCTTAAATTAAATTATAAGTATCCTTCCATAACGACTTGTTTCATCTGTAGTTTAAATGCATATCCTTAGATAGTGCAAAAAGTATTGCAGGTCGTCTTTTGCACGTTGCTAAAAAATAATGCCATTTTAAGCTGTGTAAAATATAAAATCGTTTATAAATTTTGGACATACTGGTTTTTATTTCCTCCATTCTTGTTCATATGCAGACAGTACCATAAGTGAAAATTAATTGAATTCCCTGATTTCATTGTAACAACTTCATTCTTCTGTCAAAGACAGTGATTTATTTTGACGCAAAACTTTTTTGGAATCAGGGGTTCATTTTTGATGAAATACTTGATTTAAGTGATATGATTTCTGGTGATGGATATGGCTTTTTGTCCTCAACTACTGAAATAGCCAAGGACTTAACACAGATGATGATCAGCCAAATTAGTCAGCCAGGTTGATCAGCCAAATTAGTCAGCCAGGTTGATCAGCCAAATTAGTCAGCCAGGTTGATCAGCCAAAATGGTCAGCCAGGTTGATCAGCCAAATTAGTCAGCCAGGTTGATCAGCCAAAATGGTCAGCAGACATGCAAGATATTATTACTGCTGTGTTTTTTAAACTGCCCGAATCACCACATAATTTGCCAGAAACAGCAACACAACTAGAATGTTTCCATTGGTAGTTGGAAATATTGATTCTTATGGGTATCATATGGGCACCTGTCAGATGAGGTCTTTTATCAAACCAGTGGATTAAAGCACAAATGACATGAAGATTTTGAAACACTGCACGAATACCTTCATCTGAATGATGACTTCATCTGTTGATGACACCGCAGATTTTTTGCAGATCACCTTAAACATTATAAACTTAATAAAAAAAATCCTGTTTTAGATACAGTTCATTGGAAGGAATACAAGCCTTGCCAACATGAAACTGTTGATGAAGGCCACTCCTTCATGTGTCTTGTATACCACACTGTGAGTGGGTCCAGTCTTCAATGTTTTTTATTCCATTTAATTTCCTTTTCTACTCTCTATAACTTCAGAGTTGTATGAGGTCAAGAGTTACATAAATGTCATCATTGGTAGGTCTGTTGTGTATTTGGGGTGGTATTTTCAAGGTCATCGTCATGGTGTTACTGTATATATTAAATTTTTCAAATACACTTTCCATTAGGTCTGTATCTTCATAGCCATTTCAGATGAAGATATGAAATGTGGTATAGCTATATATCCTCAGTCAAAGGTGTATTACATGCCACATTGGGTGTTAAATCTTCAAGGTCACATTTCTGTATTTTACTTTTCAGTTATATTTGCCCATCTGCTTTGTAACTTAACTCTTTTTTAGATAAATGGATGAAGCTTGGTAAACTTACATATTTTCACTTGAAGAAGATGTGTTGCATTGCAAGACTGAGGTCTTATCTTCAGGGTCAAGGTCACAGGTCTTTATATGATTTCTTTTATTTTTTTTTATATCATATGATGCTAATGTTAGTTATAATAGATTCTGACAACATACTGTGACCTCCTTTATAAAGACTCAGTTATTCATATCTGTTTCATGTAATTTATATTGCCACCTTTCTTGTATATTCATTTTCAGTAAAATATGTATCCATCGGCAAGGATAATTATGTAGAGGGCCGTTGATGGGGAGAAAACTAGTTTTTGTACAGTCAGCAATTGTCACTAATCTGCAGCATGGAATGTTGGAAGAGGAGTATGCTGCTTTCTTGTCATTTTCATGCATACTTCCTCGTGTTTTTTTTGTACTTGAAGTAGATAGTGTACATTTTTGTATATATTTTCAGTTTTCCTTTGTACTAGAAGTAGATAGTGTACATTTTTGTATATATTTTCAGTATTCCTTTGTACTAGAAGTAGATAGTGTACATTTTTGTATATATTTTCAGTATTCCTTTGAAGTGGAAGAAGCTGTATTAACATGGTCCCGGGAGCGTGAACGCCAGGCTCAAGTAAGAGAGGCACAGCATAAGAATGAGGAGGAAGAAGAGGAAGAGGAGGAGGCAATTAACAGTTCTGAGACAGAGACAGAATGCCACTATGAAAATTTTGCTACTAATACTGCTCAGAACACTGCATCGGATGTTCAGGAAGAAAATCTTTATGAAAATTTGCCTGCTAGGAATGGAAATAGAAATAGTATCAATGATCAACAAAACATCTCCTTTTCTTCAAAGAGCAAAACAAATCCATTCAGTAATCCTCCTGCAAACAGTATATCATCAACTAATCCATTCAGAATTCCTTCTGCTAATACAGTTGCTAATAATCCATTCCTTGTGAATATGTCCGATTGTGTTCTACAGCCAACACGTATTGATCCTCAGAAGACTGAACAGTCCTCAGAGCAAAAGAGTACAAGTAATATTGATGTTACTCAGTTTGAAAAGGAGGATGATCCATTTGATAACGTTATGCTTAAAACAATTGATGTCATGGCAGAATTAAAGACGGTTTTACAGAGTCCTCTCCCTTCAGCTTTAGGCAGAGGTACTGATGCTCCAACAGAATCTGTTGAGGCAAATGGACCCAATAATCCTGAAAGTGACAAAGTTTTAAATGCAAACCATTCTGCACCAGGTGCAATTAGGCCTAAACCAAAGACAAGAAAGAAGAAAAAGCATCCTATCTATGTAAATATGGAATATAAACACTCGTCAGGTAAACATGATGAATCTTTAAGTGACAATCCCATTTCATTTGAAACTGATTCTGTTCCCCTTGAAATCAGTAAACTTCCCCCAATTCCAAAGTCACGGGGACTTGTTTCTCGACATTCCCAGTTGCCACCTATTGGTAGTCATAGGGTGGAATCATTAGACAGTGTAGAAGCCCAACCTGGCAATTTGAAGTCTACCAACATGAATGGGAGTGAGAGACTGTATGATGCCTTGCCTCAGAGTTTGCCAACCAATCAGACTCAGTACAGTGTGAATGGAGGGGTGCACAATCCATTATATGTTGATCTTAATCCAAAGAATGCATCTTGTAGTTTCTCAGCTGGAGATAAATTCTCTCAAGATACAAGGAGTAGTCCTAAGTTAAGTGAATCCATTGTTGATGGACCAGCCAATATATCTCCAGGACAGTCCCTGCATGGGAAATCCCCGCCACAGGCACAGTTTCCCCCTGATAGATCTTCATCCCAGCAGGTAAGTTGCATTTTTAAAAGGACACATGACTTGTAGCATCCCTTTATGGGCAGATATAGTTGATTTCAAGGACTATAAGCACTGAGTGGAATGCCACACAGAAAAGCTCAAGGCATTTCAAGTCAAAAGTATACTATGATTTAGTTATCTGGGAATTAACAAGTTACCAGAACCAAAATAACTATTTGACTCGTTAGCATATAATTGCATTTAAGAACAAACTTTTCTTTTATAATTTTTATAACTTATAAAAGAAATATTTTCCAATGATACAGAACATTGCACAAAATTTGGATGAAAAATTATGAATTTATTAAAAATATGTTACACAGTGCAAGCTGCTCATGTGTTTGACCATTGGGGCAACCGATAGCCTCGTAGACAAGTTCTCTAGGTCTAACCATTAGGGCATAAAACTTTAACACTTACACGTGTAAATGACTTTCGTATAATTTACTGCATGTGAATGTCAGTGTAGCTACGATGTTGTAACCTCAATGTGGTTGAGGCTATGATCTGATCCTATACCTTACATTATAGCAAATAAAACTATTGTCAAAGACAAAAAGATGACTGTAGTTAAAATCTACCACCTAAGTCGAGTTATGTTTTTCAAAAAGTTTGGCTAATGAGAAAGTTATTAAATCTATATCTGTAAATTATATTGGACTGTTTACACTAGCTGTACCTTGTGTACCGTGACAGATAAGGCAAGATTCATGCATTAGTTTCTTCTTTAATTATGTTACCCAATCATAATACCTTAGGAGAACTACTACTACCTCTCGAACCCAGTCCTCCCAGATAACACTTTCTGCTAAGAGAAGCTAAAAGTTATATGCCCACCTAGGTTGCAGTCAGGCTCTGTGATCTCCCCTTGGTTTAGGGATTGTTGCCAAATCCATTGAATATCCCAGTTACTGTTATCCACTCATGCCAAATAGCACGCTCTTGTCAAGAGGGACACGACAAAATTCCTACCAATTTTCTGCAAGTTCTACACTTACAAGTTGGAGGAGTCTTTACTTCAATAGGGAAGTGTACTCCTGTGTTTCCAACTTTTCTTTCTTCCTATGAGGAAAAAGTTCTGCCTTTACAATTATCACTTTGCCATCACTTAATGGTATTACATGCTTGCCTATGCATTTTCACAGTAGTTCTGGCTGTAGCTTTAATTAGATGTGTGTGCAAGTCTGTAGAAAACTCTTAACATGTGCATAATTTCCGCAACAACCGGATCTTGGTGTCTAGGTGCCAAGCATCACTGAATTCACCTGTACAGGCCATCATTGAGCCTTCCTACAGGTAGTATTGTGAATTGATATATATTGACACTTCATTGCCTTCATTTGGCCATCAGCTAGCACTAATTCATAGTCGTATATGTGACACTTTCTTGATTTTACCTGTATAGAATGTCATTTTCCCACAGGTAAAATCATCTCAAAATGGATATTGCAGTACCTATTTCCTAAGTATTTATAATGGTACTTT
Organism: Megalonaias nervosa; assembly: GCA_016617855.1. Lineage (NCBI taxonomy): Eukaryota > Metazoa > Mollusca > Bivalvia > Unionida > Unionidae > Megalonaias > Megalonaias nervosa. Next base: position 6,095 of record JAECUM010094419.1, on the reverse strand, counting down.
AGTTCCTTTTTTATGTGCAGGTTTTTGTGTGTAATATATAGAAAACTTGTTTATCTTACTGTATAGCTTCTGCTCTGGTCGGATAGTTACAGGTAAGTTTTCTTTACATGGTTTACTTAGCAGCGTCCAGTTCATGCATGCTACTATAAATGACACTTAAGTGATTTTTACCTGTAAAGGCAATGAAGTAAAGGCATTCCTACAGGTAAGCTGTAACTAGAATTGATTACTTGCCTTCCAGTCTGTTCATGTACATACTATAAGCAACGTTCCAGTGATTCTGTCAGTACCAGTAGTCAAAATTCAAATGCCTACAGGTTCTTTGTGACTAGAATTGATTATTTAGCATCCACTTTCTACATATTAACACTGAGGCTATAATTCTCTACCTGTACAGGTTAAGTGCATCCCTCTACAGGTATTTATCATAGTGGGTAACCCTGCATGGATTTTTACAAGTTCAAAACAGGATGCTCACTGCAATAAATGTATATAGGGTCTGCTCTGTTTTCTCTTGCAGAGTTAGACCATGGGTGAGACCAGTCTGACAGCTACTCAGCATGAGTAATTTCTCTGGTCATCCCATGAATGCATGTTGAAATTGCTTGTCGATAGGAGTCAATCAGAGCTTAGGGTTCAAAAACATTTGCCTGTATGCAAGGGCTCGAACCATATCTTTGCTGGACAGCAGGATGGAAAGCAGCAACACAGTCTTGCATATCAGAATTATTGATGAGATACTTGGATCAATATCCCATACCCCATCCCAACCTCAAGAACTGGACATCATGCCAGCCAAGATGGCCATGTTCCTTCATGACCAGACATGGCCATATAACTTTTGATTGCAATGGGCCATGACCACAATCGATCATAGAGTATCAGCCTCAGAAAATTAATTTGTCCAGTTCCACAGCTCATATTATACACCCAGGATAGTGCCATAATACTCGAGAATGCACTGTGAAACCAGTTATACTAGGATCAGTCTATTTCACATAGTGCTAGGCATTTCCTGTGAATGATACCCAGGCACTCTCATGGATCAGTCTAACTGCATAGTGCTGCTAGGCACTTTCTGTGGAAGACATGACCATCAACCTCAGAGGTGTACAAAGTCAATGGAATAGAATCTCAGAGGAGAGAACAGTAGTTTATACCAATGTGAGAGAAAAGTAGTTTATACCAGTGTGGGCATCCATGCCTTAATAGCTAACATGCTGTGACTCATCGATGAGAAACAGCACCAATAATAATTAAACCATACTGGCATACTATGCTATCATGGAAGAGAGGATATCAAACAAACCAAAGACATATTAGATCTTCCGTTCTTTTGGATTCCACCGCTTACATAGTTCACCAATCGTTTAAGTCCTGCATCCTCACTACTTTTGCAGTCAGTAGGCACAATCAGCAATACATTTCTTGTTGGTGGAACCATCTACTTTCAGTGCCTCCACAATGTTTCAGCATTGCTCAAGAAGCCCCCTGCTTTCATTACCATGAACAGGCTCCCATTCAGGAAGAATTAGATATTTGTAATAACTCCCTTGTATTCTGGACACTTCATCGCTAGGTCATCAACTGGAACCAGTGCAGGTTCTGAAGTGGTTGTTTTAGGATATAACGCCATTTTTCAGCACAAGATAGGCTATACATGGCGGCTAGTATAACTAGTGGAGAAAGAACCTGGAAAACCCTATGAAGAACCACTGACCCATGAGAAGCTAATGGCAGGCTTTCTCACGTACCCACATTAGCTGAGCCTGAGGCTCGAACTCATGCAGACAGAGGTGAGATGGCAGTGAGAGCTTTAGACCACTCAGCCACTCAGGGCCCTTTCTTAAGTAGTATTTCAAGAATATGGAGCTATTGTATTGAGGGAGATCACGCATCATTTTACCTTCTAAGAGGGGAAGGATGATATATTAACATAGGCATTTTCATCCCGTATCGATGGGATATCTGTCTTGCATGTCAGACTAAACCCACACCATGCCTTTGTTCCACATATTGGCTTATGAAGATAGGACAGTCAGCACTATCACTGCATAGGAATGAAACTGTTCTCTGTCTTTATCTATGCTGTGGGATAGGGATCAAGTATGCTTCTCCACTTCTTATCAGAAAGATCTCACCCTAAAATTCAGTCTGGAGGTACCTTTGTCGATGACACAAAGGTGACCCTTCCAGATCATTCCACAGCTTCATACAGATGCAGCTTCATGACTTGCTCTGGATTTATGGGAGGAAAAATTTTCCATTTCAGAGCCACCCCCAAAACAGATGGAGTTTTTCCAGTCAGTTTATCTTGAAGCTGTTTCACATACCTTAGGAGACCAGAAATGGTCTCTCCAGGGTAAGTGAATGTATCTCCCTTCACCTCTTACCTATTTTAGGTAATATGATTGGGCAATGTATTTAAAGAAGAAACCAATCTTTTTTATAGTAAAATAAGTTTCTTCAAGAATACTTACCCAATCATAATGTGCATAATCCTCCCAGACTCCCTGCAATTTCATCCATGGAGGGCATAGGTTATGCTCCAGTAGAAACTGAGATATTCACAGGATTTGTCACCAATCCCTATACCAAGGGGAGATCACTCTGCCTGACCATCACCTAGGTGGGCAGATAATTTTAAGCTAAGTTATCCGAGGCTGTGTGACTTTGCAAGGTAGTAGTAGTTCTTCCAGGGTATTGTGATTGGGTAAGTATTCCTGAAGAAACATATACTATTAAAAAATTGGTTTTCAAAAAATAATGTTTGTTGTGCCATATTTGGATATTCTTCTATGTGTTATTCAGTGCATACCATATTTACTATAAGGACTGTTCCAGTAAAACATATTCCCCCCCCCCCCGATGGCACTTCAAAAAAACTTCTGTAGGAGGTTGTATTTCAAACTATTTTGATTCTGACAGGGGAAGGTAGATTAGGAAAATTACTTCTGTTGTTAACAAAATGAGAAATCGCTGGTGGGGTTGTCAGAAAAAAAAAAAGAATATATATTTAAAATCGCATCCAACTCCCTCCTAGCGGTCTAACTTGAATAAAACATTGGGTCAGAAAATGATCCCAGTACACGCGAGTGCACCTAATTTGAACGAATTCGCGTACTTTTAAAACAGTGATACGCGTTCTGCAAATTATGTCAACGTCGCGGATATAAAACGTCCTTTGCGCAGTATGCAATTTTTATTTAACTTTAAAAGTGCATTTCACGACGTAATTCATGCTGCCAGTAGCAGTATTGCAGTGTTTGATGCCACATCCAGATTCAGGAAGCCAAACGTTAAAATAGCTGGATACTTCGGTTCTACATGAAAGGCTGTTAAACTAAATTTGATTGGTTCATTGGGCCCTGAAACAAGCATTTTATGGTAGTTTTAACCTTACTTTCATCATGGAAGTTTTACAAATGTGTGTTTCAAATAAGGGCCCCACAGGAAACCAAAATGGCTGAATCACAACAGGGTTTGTCGTCAGACGATGCTTTCAGTTGGCAAATATTGGCTGGTGATAGCTATGATGACAATGAATTTCATGTATATCAGTCTGTTGGACATTGGGAAGATGTCACTGGAAATACCAGTGTGTGATTTTGAGCCCAAATTTGATGTTGAGTGCGAGTCCGATGTACGTGTTGGATGGACAGGATGCCGGTTATATTTATTCAAGATACCCATGTCTGAACAAGCAGACTATGGGAATGTTGGACTTCAAACCCAAATACAGCATTGTGGAAGAGAAAAAAATCTGGCATAAGAGGCAGCAAAGCACTGATTCAAGGAAGTGAATCTTTGGAAGGGTTCATGTTAGTGAAAACTTTTCTTTTTGGAAGAGATATCAAAGTGAGAATACCCATGGGGCCATACCTGTGAGATGTTGAAAATTGCACAACCATAAAGAACAGTAACTTGTTCAAGTTAGTTATGCATATGCGTTTCAGACAGCAGGCAATGAAAGGGAGTTCTCAGCACAGAATAATATTCGTACACAGAGGAGGAGGATCATATTAAATTCAGAAACAATCAACAGATTAATGCTCATAGGGAACATCAGAGAATCCTCATACAACCTAATTAAGTGTATGTAGATCTCTAGTTGGCAGAACCACTATGGCAACAAAAGAATAACGAGACTAACTTTCATATCATGCAGATGTATTACCAAATGAAGTGCATGCTTTCAGTGTGCAAAAATTGAATGACGTTAAACATAAGGAACTGACTGAAATGTGTAAACTCAAAGCAAGATGGATAAAATTTGTACTGTTTGTGTTTGGTTATTCCTATGTATATTTTAAGGATGTTGATATTTTCTGCAGACCTTTTGGCACTTAGTTCCAAGCCATCATTTGGTATCTGTATTACAAATTGGATTACTATTATCTAGTACACAACATTTTGAAGCAGTGTCATCAACTAATGATGAAATTGATGAAAAAATATTTGATGTCATTCTATACATGGATTCTTTACTACACTACTAATCTGTTCATCCTGATTCTTTTTTTTTTACCATTTCCTTTAGTTTTACTGAACCAGTACTTTTAATAAAATTGTAACTTCTATTTTCTTACAGTCTAAATATTTGTGATCATGTATTTTTGTCAAAAGGTAAAATGTGCTTAGTTTTATTGTAAAATCTAAAACTATTAATTAGCAAGGGACTAAAGTAAAAAGTGGGTCGTCTTCATGTGTGCAAAAACTATTACCATATTACAGTGTTGTTAGAAACAACAGAATAGTTGTACGAGATGTATTTTGCAAAGTTATAGAACCAGCACTCATATTGTAACCACATATTCCATTTAAATAATACAGTTAAACCTGTCTTGAAAGACCACTGCTATGTGAGACCACCTGTCTTGAGAGACCACATTCTTAATGCACAAATTTATTGATTATATAGGATTGTGACCTGTTATGGGAGACCACCTGCCTTGAGAGACCATAATTTTTTGGCAAAGGAGGTGGTCTTTCAAGACGGGTTCTACTGTACTGTCATTATTTCTGCATATTCCTATCAGTTTTTTCCAAGTGGTATTAATTTCCCAATCTGATTTTGTTCGTTTCTTGTGCAATTTTTACACAGTCATCAAGAATTCTCAGTATCATTAAAAAACAATGTAATCTGCACCAAACTCCGAGTTGTTTGAGAAGAAACATATAATGTTTTGACTACGTATGCAGTGTTTTATCTACCCATGCGTCATGCGTCAAATACGCAGACTTTTCGGATTTGACGCACAAAAGTCGTCGACAGTATGTAAATTGGCGCACCCCAATGTTATATTTTGCTGATTAACACAAAACACAGGAATGTTCTAAAAATCGTTGCTGGTACTTAAATTGATGCACACCAATGTTATGTTTTGCTGATTAACACAAAACAGAGGTTGCTCTAACTACTTTATTGGCTAGATTACAACTCTTCCAAACAGGAAAAACATGCGCACATCAGTTCTTATGCAGATGTTATCATAATACATAGGGTTACAAGTGAGTGTGGAGCCTGGAGCTGACCTTATGTGACCTGTAACTGTCTCATCATTTGTAGCAACAGGATATCAGAACTGTATAATCACCACACACAAGAATGAGGCGGAAAATAAACACGTGATTTTAAAGTGATTCTCACAAAGCACTATTATTTTATGCGCATCCTTATCACGCAATAAAGCAACAATTTCCATTCCTTCAGTTGTATGCCTTGCATTGTTCCAAGATACTGTCAGCGTTCGACTGAAAATGGCGTCCAAGGCAAACAAATTAAAATAGATCTGAAACAAACAATATTATCATTTGGATCATGTTTCTGCAACCGACTGTCAATAATAGTACTGTTATCGAACCAGTGAAGCCTTCATCACCTAAAGATGAGGTACCGGTTACTTGTAAAATAAAACATAATTTTGTGCAGCAATAGCTGAAAACATACAGCTGGCTACGTTTTCAAAAAGTTAAGTCTTATGAAGAATGTGACAGTTGTTATGTGTAGGCTCGTACAAATGTAACAGAAGAAAAGAGTGAGGTCAACAAGCTTTGTATATTTTAACAAAATAATTTATTTCCCTAGAAAACAA
>JAECUM010094417.1:0-40972 GCA_016617855.1 Megalonaias nervosa | reverse complement strand
CCATGTTTATCCGCATTGACCATGTGTTAGTTGCCTTTTTATTAGTTCACTTCACCATAGTAGAGCAAAGCTATTCTTCAACCCCTATCATCTGTGGCCGTACAAGTATGTACAACATTGCTGCATCTTCAGACCTGCCAACCCTTATTATTTTGCCATAAGTCTTAAGGAAATGACCCTTAAAATATTGTCTTAATGAAGAAAATGACAAATTATGGAAATATGATTGCAGTAAAATCCAGATACTTGTTTGTCAGTGTTTGATTCAGATCTGGGTTTTATAATAGATACAGTGGAATTAGTCAGGGAACCAGACTAACTTTACCGGAGTACCTCAAACACTTTAAACTGCATGTGTTTTGTGATCCAAAACATGTGCCTGATCAAGTTCTTACAATTTTAAAAAATGGCATCCACCAAGTGACATACCAGGACAAAAGGGGCAATAAACCTCTTAAAAAATTTTAATAGTACAGAAGAACAAAAAAGGAATATTCAGGTTCTTGGGGGAAAAGTCATAAAGGGCAACTATAATGTTTAGTGGACATATTGTATTGATTTGCGTATGTCACATGTCAGGAAAGATGATTGCCATTGGGCCCACATGAATGGTTTTTTATTAGAAGGATTACATCAAGTTGAGAGATATCAAGAAGCCATTAAGCTCTGTGCGGTTTGGAATTGCTGTTTGTGAAACTGTACTGGAAGTAATTAAGGTTCAAGAAAACTTGACAAACTTTTATGATGAACACAATGTTTACCAGTGCTGCATTAGTCATGAATCATACTTTTGGAAAAAATATGTGCATTTTCCAGCTTGACAATAGCAGAACATATTTTGTTACACCTTACTGAAAACTGGTCCAACTTAACGGAAAAGAATTGACTGCCTTACTCGGAATGTTTTGTTAGGGTTGGCAGGTGTGCATCTCGCCCATTCCTTTTTCTTAGTTCTAGGCAACTGTTCGGAATGTTTCATAGCACCTAGCCCTGGGCCGGGGTGGGGGCTGAGTGCCGAGTTTGTACTTGTTCCTTATTTGTACACACCTGGTTAATTTTTAGCTGTCTTGGTCATGGAGCAGAAGAGCTTGTCTGTCTGTCTGTCTGTCTATTTGCTTGTTATTGCTGCTTCTCTTGATCTGCTTGGAGGATTACCTCAGTTCTTGACATAAAAATGCATTCATCCAAATTTGTCCTAAATGAAATATGAGGTTTTCACTGAAAGATTTCTTGCTGTGCCTGGTTGGATCTAAATGTCATGGAGCTGATCTGGCATCCAGTCTGGCCACCACAGAAGTCATCTTATTGCTAGATGGGATTATTTAATTGTACTGCTCTAATAACCAATATTGTTATCACAGCATCCATCTTGAAAATTGTAAAACTGCTCCTACTAACAGGGAAGTCATATCCACATTGGGGTTTCACCAGAAGACTTCTTTTGATGTATTGTAGTAATAAATGAAAACTGTGCCGGTCTGACGTCTAGTAGATCCACCTTAGCAGCCGCATTTTTATTGCTACACCCCTAGATGGAAAGTCGTATTGATATTGGTTTCACTAGAAGACTAATTATGATTCCTGGTTGGTCCTGAGTAAAAATGATGCTGATCTGACCTCACAATGGCCAACATGGCAGCAGTCTTGACAACCTCTTTGTAGCTACTCCTTCTAAATGGAAAGTCATACTGATATCAGGTTTCACTTAACGGTATCTGAATGACAATCTTGAAATTCTTTTTACTGTAGAATTGACAGTCTTGTCGAAATAGGGTTTTCACCAAGGACTTTTTATGATATCTTGCTAATTCTAAATGAAAATCGTGCCCCATAGAATACAAATGCAACTGCCACAAAGAAAATCTTGTCCATAATTCTCCTGATTGGATGGTTATATTGGCATAGTGTTTTCACCAAAATGCTTCTAATGGTGACTGGTTTGTCCTAAATGAAAATACAGTGCTCCCCCTCTTATACAGCCACCCCTTCTGCACCAGGGAAGTGGCCTTATAAAACAGGTGGCCTTTTTAGAGGGGGACTAAATTTTTTGTGAGAAGAATATGTAATGTACGTAGTAAGAAAGCTACATTCTTCAAAGCATTTAATATCTTCATTTAATACCTTCGTTTAAAAGTAACATTAATTATTAAAAGGTTCTTCTTATAACAACAGACTTATTTCAACTGAATATGCATTAATAGTTCTTATTCCTGGCGTAAACGTGATATGCGAGCAAGTGTTGTTGTCATGTACATTACAAAACCATTCAAAAACCTCATTTAAATCTTGGCACATACATAATTCTCTTTCCATTTGCTCCATTTTCTCACTGCTGCTGAATAACCTCCTTATTGGTTACAATGTTGTTTATTCGAGTCTTTTCAACATAAAATTGTTTTAGACCTATTCGAGTCTTTTCTACCTAAAATTGTTCGGCAAGTCCCCCCTCCCCACCTCACCCGATGTCATCGAGTAGAATAACCGACTTTTTTCTAAAATAATCATCTCCGTTTACGTGATGACATGTTAATGTTTGGTAATGATTTATTCGGATGTTGCTAACTATGCGATTTAATTATGCAGATGAAACTTTTGTAGAGCAGACAAAATGCCTTCTTCGTAAAGGAAGCGATAAATGTGTTGTCATGTGATTTTTCGGTCTTTGTCTGGTACCTTGTTTAGTTCAAGGTTAATTTCTTTGTGTGTGTGTCTGCACAAAATCTATTTTTAGCCTGTGCTGACCCTGTTATGATCTTGACAATTACGTCCGGTTGTAATCATCAATGTTGCCAACTACAAGACTGATAAAACAATTTTTCTGCATTTAAACAAAATGCCATGTGTTTTTAAAGGCAGCGATCTTGTCACGTGATTCATTAGTCACAGTCTGGTACCCTATTGTTTTTACATTTCTTTACAGTAAGTGAGGGGAAGCCAAAACAGCTTTAATATGTACACAGATTTGACCTGAACAATAGCACCTCGCAGCCGTTAGGATTTGTAATCTTGACAATTATTGTTAGTAGTAATAGCCACTAATTATGAAAGTGAACAAGCTCAACATGTAACTAAGGGAAGCCGTAAAGACTATCAAACCATTTTCCCGCTGACTTGTGTATTGTACATCAATACAGCCACTTCTCCGCTGCTACTACTGTTCAATAATTGTAATTTTAACAATTATCAGAGTGACTAAACCGGACATCTCATGATAACACAGCAGTAAGGCTAATCGGATTACGTGTACTTACCTTTTTGTATGGACTAAATTTGAGTCTTTCTCGGCTTTATGGAATAAATGTGGCTTCTCATGAGGCGTAAATGATACAATATTAACCTTAGTGGTACATGTACTTTAGTCAACACCTCTTTCAGTAACGAAAACCTGACATCGGGAAACAGAAATCAGATTATTTAACACAAGTTATGAATAAAATATTGGTTCTGGATACATATTATAAAATAAAATGCGGCTGCTTATGAGGGGTACATTTTATATTTTTGCACTAATATGCTGGCCGCTTGTCGCATTAGCGGGGTGGCCTTTTGTGAGGGGTACTTTTGAATACAAACTCGTCGGTGCCGACTGATTCTGGCCGTAAGGAGTGGGTGGTCGCTGGTCAAGGGGGCCTTTCAAGAGGGGACCACTGTGGTGCCAATCTTGTAGCCAATATGGTTGCCACAGTGGCTAATTTGAAAATCCTGTTGCACAAGAATATCAGAGATTCAGCACTCAGCAGTTAAGAAGTTTGAAATGGTCCTATGTTAAATTCCAGGAAATTCTGTTAAATATTTTACTTCCACCTTTTTAGGAGCAAAAACCTTGCAAGTATCATTTTGAAAAAGTCACCTGATGTAGACAAATGAAATTTTGTAGACATACTTTTCATTATTATATAGATTATCTGATTAGATTTTTAGGCCATTCTTGTGATTATTCTGTTTATTTTAAACACATTTTCGAACAGTTTTGGCTGTAGGCATTTTTGGTAAAGGCCGTGCATGCTTAAGAAAAACAGTTTGATGTTGACAAATGCAGTTTAGTATTTGTATATGACTGTCTGGACAAGTTTTTCTTTACACTACAGCATTTATTTTTTTTGTTGCTAGTTTTAACCAAAACCTTAATGTCAGGAGAGAAACTATTGGGATGGTTATTTTCGAATTTTCAACTTTCAGGCAGGAGACGCTTGTGTTTGTGTATCTGATATTAACATCTTCTTTAAACATGCAGTCTTTGCTTGAGGAAGACAATACTCCTGGCCTGATCAAAGTGGGGGGGTGGGGGTGGAGGTGTATAATGTTACAAGTTCTGCATTTCAAAATGAAATAAATTGGTGAGTTTATTCGTATCAGCTGATGTTTAAATGTTTTCATTTTTATCCCGAATCAAAAATGCAAATTTAAAGTTAAGCATCTAATGTTTTTTGAAGTGTTCAGTGAAGGTTTCACAACTCAACACAATTTCCATCTACTTTTTTTTCTTCATTCTAGTTAAATCTGTTTACATTCAGACCCTGTGCATTCTCTTTGGGGCATTGCTATATTGATCTTGGCTTTCTAATCTCTTGCATATACACTCTCTGTATATCATGTTCATATCACAATGTCAGTTTATTACTTTGGTAAGATTTTTCCTGTCCTTCTGCCAATACCACTGTTACAGAAAGATGTTTAATTGTTGTAGGGTCTGGGTGGGGTGATAACTTTTTGCTTTAAAAAACAGATCCCTTCTAGTTTTTGAATTTTTAAAAAGGTGTTTAGCAGGATTGCCTAGCTGGATGAGTGTTCCACAGATGGTTTCATGAACCACATATCCAACTGGATTGTTTTGAATACCACTGACCAACACACCGTGTCTTGGTTTCTTATATTTGTTCTTTGTGGCAAAAGTAGCGGATAATATAGGGCTTGAAAATAGTGTTGATGTATGGCAGGTTCAGTTTTAATAAGTTCAAAAAGTAGTTATTTTTAAACAGTGCATTTTCCTTTCTTTACTGATCTGAATAAAATGTCCAGTAGTCATAAATGGTCTTTATTTTCACAGTTACAGGACTCGAGATCTTATAACTTAAGTCCAGTCGACTTTTACTTTTGTTGTACCATTGTATAGTTTGCTGGATCTGTCAGCTAAATCAAAGAACTTTAAAAAGGTTGTGTCCCGATCATATTCGACCATCAACCAATTTGTTTTCAAGTGTTCTTTAAATGTACAAAGGTATCATTCATCATACTTTGTTTGGTTTATTCATCTGTGGATTCCAGCAGCTTTTTCAGATTTGCTGACGGATGAGAAACCTAAGTTAAATGAACTTGTAACTCATTGTGATCATTTGTTATGTTCATTGGCACAGAACCAAGTGTTGTAGCTTGGTTTGCATTCTAGTGTTGTAGTTTGTGGCTAATTCAGCCTTATGGTATCTGAGCAGTCATGCAGTATGGGTGAACACCTTTTTTTTAGCCAACTATTACATCAGAAATATCTAGTCTTGTTGAACAAGGCTTCATGCAGATGACTTTGGACTTGTCTCTTTCCAAGTAATAAGGTGAAGCCCCTTTGAATGAAATTAGATCTTAGATCTTGGGAATTTTGATACTTACATCGAAGGGTACTCAAATGTTACTTACGTGGAAGAGTACTCGAATTTAGAGGTAAAATAGCACTGGCTAACACACGTTTCTATACACATTGTTCCAGTCTGTCATGTACACAGCAGAAGTTTTGCTAGGCCTCAGGTACCATTGCTGGTACATAATTTTGCATATATATTTGTTGACAATTTCCACTTTGCTTAAGAAACAATTCTGAGACTGCAGAGGATTACTTTTAATTTCCATTGTTTGGAAAAGCCCAAGGGCAGAAGGATGACAGACAGTTTATCTCTTGGGTCTGAGTGGGAAAACTGCAGGTCCCAGATCTCACACCACTTATTTTCAGGCCCTGTAATAAGTAATGTGTGTTGTTAAATGTCAAGAGCTGTGTTGAAGAAAATAATATTTAATTGTTGAGTTCAATCCACAGCTTGATCTTATTTTGCTGTTACAGAGGACATGCCCCCAGGCCAGACTCCACACACTGTGATACTGTATGCGCATAATGACCTAGTGGACAAGGTCCAACCAGGTGACAGAGTGACCGTCACAGGAATCTACCGTGCCACACCCCTCCGTGTCAATCCACGCATGAGGAACGTCAAATCAGTGTATAAGACTCATATTGACGCAGTCCACTTCCGCAAAATGGACTCTAAGAGACTGCAGGAAGAAAAGGATGATGAAGAGGAAGGGTTAGCCATTTTGTTGTTTCACTTTGAAAGCTGTGATTACATATTTCTGCAGATACTTACACAAATCATTTTCTCTTTCAGCATTATATATTTTTGTGCCAGTTGCTTTTCCAGTGTCTCGCATATTTTACAGAAATTGTGCATTGATCATATACACCAGAACTGTGTAAGAACTTTAAAGCTTGGCTTCCATGACCAAAACTTTAGTCCAGTCATTGAAATTAGTGTCTTATTAAATGTCCTCCAAAAGGTGGAACATATATTGTTGTGATGCAAGTCTGTCTATCTGTGAGTTTACACAGTAACTTTACATATATGCCATCAACCTTTATCAGACTTTGTGGCTGGGCTTCCACTTGGGTTAAGGGAAAGGCCAATTGATTTGGGGGGTGTGTGTTAAAGGTCAAGGACAGAATAACAACGGTACCACATAAAGACGCTAGTTTTCATTATAGGCTTGGACCAGATTTTGAGAATAGCTTGCACCTAGGTTAAGTAAGAAGCCAATTGATTCTTTATTTAAAAATCTAAAGTCGCTGGCCAAAAAACAAGTTCTGATTTCTGTAGAAAAATTTTAGTTCTCGACAATGCACTTTCACAAGAATTCATAGATGGCTTGCACCTTGTTGAAGAAAGCAGCTTGTTGCAAGGTCAGTAGTCAGGGTCACTGTCAAAGAAGAATGGGGTTTTGCATAAATAGATTTTTTTCTTCCAGACCATGTACCTTGACCAAAGTTTGTGTTTGGATAGGTTGCATTTAAGGTTAGGGAGAGGCCTATTTATTTTGAGGTAAAAGATGAAGGCCATTGTGAAAAATGGGGTGGGGGTGGTACCAGCTTGTACATGACTTTAAGTCTTTATATTGACCATTTTGTGTCATTGCTGTGGAATGAATGGGATGTAAGACACAGCAGAACATTTTCTGTGGAATGAATGGGATATAAGATCCAGTTCAAAATTTTCTTGTCTCATTTGGGAATTCTAGAACAACAGATATTGAAGGAAACACAAAATCAAAACGAAACAAATGAAAGATGAAGCAGATAGTTCAATTTTATGCTAACAACAACAACCCCAAGTAATTGGCATTATACTGCAATACATGGATCCTTACCAAGATATACTGATAAAACAAGCAAACCTATACAAATCGGACATGAAGCGTTAGTGAGCTTGATTTTCAGCATTTCCATGATGGCATTTACAGAAGTTGTTGCCCTTGATTGCCTGTTATTCAGACTTTGCTTTCTGAATCACAACTTTACTCAGTTTTGTTGCATTTTTCAACCAAATTTGTAATACACTTGTATGCCCCTTGTCCAGACTTTAGTTTCACAGCATAACTTTACAAAGCTTTGTTGCATTTGAACCAAATTTGCAAAATACTTTCATGCCCATTGTCCAGACTTTAGTTTCACGACATAACTTAACAAAGCTTTGTTGCATTTCAACCAGATTCATATTGATGACACCTTGAATTTGTTTAATTCAAAAGAATGTTCTGCGTTTTCATTTAGAAGAGTTTTGATGCTTCTTTGCCAATATTTCTAAATTTGCTTTCCACAGGATAACCTTAGGGCTGTTCCAGTAAAACATATACCCCCCGGGGGGAAGGCACTTTCAAATTCAACCAACCCACAACAGAAGCAGTTTAAAAAAATTAAGATTCACCATCAGATATGTTTTAATTAAAAAACACTGCCCCCTACAGAAGCATATTTTTTTTACATAATTTCTGGCAATGGGTTAGTGGGTGGTAGAAGCGGTTTTAATATTGGGTTGGGGACACAAGCGATTTAAATAACAGCTGGCTGGAGGTAATCTGCTGAATTCTTATAGACCATATAATCTACTGCATATTTTTATTTGTATTCATTCATTATAATCAATCTTTTGTCCTTTTGTTCATTTGTCTGTCAGCCATGTATGTCTCTGATACTATGAAATCACAGATTTTCTTGGTGGCTTATTATTTGTAGATGTCATTGATTGGTCCCATAATGTCTACTAATTTAATGTCCATGAATATAGATTTTATTTTAGGGATTTCTATTCTAATACAGAAATCATGAATTTATATCCTTACTAAACTCTGTGTTTACTAAAGTGATCTGTGTTTTGCTATTTTTCTTTGTTCTCAGGCATACTACTTTGATTAGAATAATAGGTAAATCTTGTATTGCTTTAAATGTGTGGTCAGATGCTATGATTCCCTTGTTATTATTTTTTTCAATAAATGTTTTGGTAAACTTATAATACATGATTTGTCAGAAAAAAATCATTAATGCCTGTGAAAGCGATGTCGCATTATTTCTGCCTACTTTTACACTATATCATTTCTTGTAAGAACACATATTTCAGTTACCGACGTCTTATTTTTATGCCTTGTTGCAAGACTAATATAAAGTTTTAAAAAAAAGAAATATAGCAAGTCAAACATTTTGATATCATAAATTAGATTTTCAAAAATGGATGAAAGTCAAGGAATCATTTTTTCCCAGAGTACTCGTAAGATCAATGTCATTCAGTAAACTGTATTGTCAACAGCATCATCATCATCACTGATGGCCTTGCAGTAACATTCTGCACCTTTAATCCTGTTGTCACAGGTTCTATCTCCCACTTCTAGTCTTTCATACGAAACTTATACCTATGGTCTGAGGGGCTTTCAGGGCAGACTATAAGATGCTTGTCTTGTGATACAGATTTGAGGGGGCTTCCATGGCAGAGTGGTACAAGATGTTTGTCATGTGATTACTTTCCTCCACTGTGTAAATGAGAATGTTGTCAGTTACTTGTGGAAGGTCAGTGGTTCTACATAATTGCTGTTTGGTGTCTCAAAAGTACTTGGATTTTCTTCAGCAGTAAAACTGCCTGCCATATATAGATTCTCTTCATCTGAAAATGGTGTAAAGGCCATAATGATCTAACGAAACCTGAGATCTTATGTCTAAATGACTTCGGCTGTTGGAGATGAACATCAAATCAACAGAGGCTCCATGTGCCCAAGTGTACTAAGGTGCTTGCTTTTACAGATCACTTGCACATCTCAGAGTTTTTGTCAGAGATCAACCAATTTAGGTTGGTGGTCTTTCGGGGTTCTTCCTCCACCTAGTATACTGTTAAACCACCCCCACCCCCAAGAAAACCAAACCAAATTAAATCAACCAATCAACTGTGGCAACAGCAGCAAAGGTATTATTCCATCATTTTTGCCACAGCTGTACGAGTTTATAAATTTTGACTCCAGTAATTTATGTAGACCTTTGAATATTGTCAATTATGCTTTTCTGACCGTTACCTAAAGGTCATCATCAATTGGTACAAATGGATTTTTGATGGTGAGCATATGAGATGGAGAAGTCTTGAGCAATCCTGCATCATACGCTGCCGAAAAGTTTACATTTTAGCTCACTTAAAGTTTCTCTAACAATGTCCATTGTTCCAACCAGAACTGTTATAACTTATTCAAGCTATATTCACCGATATCTGGAGATGTGCATCTGTAATAAATATTTGTAACAAAGTATGAGAATGCATCATTGTTTTTCAGTGATGCATTTGAACTGAGCAACAACCAGAATCAACAAACCAAGAAATGAAATTATTCACATTTCTCAGGCAGAAGTACAGTGTATAATCATAATCTGCCAAAAGAATTTTCAATCTTTAAATTTGCCAAATTTTTTTCCAACCCATGCTGATTCAGTGGACATAATCACCAGAATGAACAGAAACAGACCAGAACAGATATAATCAGAAGGATAAAATCGATTTGAGTAGCTAAATTCACGTGGTTTAGTTAATTGTTCATCCTTTATTGTCTTCCCTTTGATGTAATTTCTTACTGAAGCTGAGAAAATAATGTTGCACACATCAAAAAAAGAGGCACACTTCTACTCATTATTGTTGTTATTATACTTCTCCATTCCAGCCTGTTCTTATGATCTTGTCCCCTCACATACTATTTGTCTTGTTTATGATATGTATCTAAATTTGTCACTTTTCCTACTACTATGCTAATTGTTTGTGAAAATGTATACCAATGTGAAATGCAATGGGGAGACTAAATCCAAGATAGAAAACCTCTACATTTCTGGATGTATTCTGCTTGGATTCCATGTTTCTGCACAAACCTCAAGAGTTAAAGACGCGCTGTACTAATTCAGTTCCCACTGTAAACCTGTGCAAACACCATGATATTAAAATTCAATAACTTAAAATTTTGAGTGCTCATGATCAGATTTGTATCAGTATAGACACATCTATGATGACAGCGTTTGTGAAAAGAAAACCATAACAGCTGCACCATTTTCTGGATCTACATAAATTTGAAATGTGTGCCTTCAATACTAACACCAAAGAGTCAGCTGCTGATTTCAGTAACGAGTCTTCCAAACTCAGGTCTGTAAAGGGACGGAAATTATGTTAATAAAACAATGTCTCTGACTTTTTTCAGTTACAAGTAGGACAAGCTCTTGAAAGATTCTTTTTACTAAAATCTTACTTTCATTATCAACCAATCAGGGACAGTCAAACCATGTATACTCTATTTTATCTTCACTGATTTATAGTATGGTTATCGTTCTTTCATATCTGTAGTAATGTGAGTCCTTCAACAACTCTCAATGGTTGTATGCTTTTTTCGACCATGCTGACTGGACTCACTGTAAGATAATGTTCAAGTAACAGAAATACCATGGGATAACCAGAGACCAATAAAATCAAATAAAATAGTCAAGTTATTTCCCCTGCAGGGATGCTGCCAGGATTTCAGGATTTAATCTAAGTTTTGTGTGTGTGTGATCTCCAATGAGGAAGTGGTTGCAGGAGGAATAGCCATTGTTAAATATCTCCCTAACACTTAAATATCTGACACTCTTTCTTACTGTTCCACTCTGTTATGGCTCTACTGAAATCAAAATACTCAAAGAGATGTCATCTCTAGTTGTATAGCGATTATAACTGTGATGTATTGGGCATGGTCATGTGGTTGTGGTGGGGTCTTGGTTGGGATGGCAGAAAGGCTTACTCCACATGTAACAGCTAATTCCGATGTTATCAAAAGAACTAAAATTTTTCTAACAATTCAGTTGGACTCGGATTATATACTTGATTCATAGTCAATGAACAGGTTCTAAAATTGATGTGTTTATTTTGGAGCCATGTTCCTCCATCACATTCAAGATTTGAATATACCAAAGGTGAAATTAGAACAGTTGCATCCTAAATTACTGTCATGGCTACTTTAAATGTTATTTAATGTGAGACTTTAATACCAGAACTCATAGCTTCAGTGATTTTTGGGTTAAAAAATGAATTTCTTCTCAAACAACTCAATTTGGTGCAGATTACATTGTTTTTTAATGATACTGAGAATTCTTGATGTGTAAAAACTGCACAAGAAATGAACAACATCAGATCAGGAAATTAATACCACTTGGGAAAAACTGACAGGAAATGCAGAAATAATGATAGTATTATTTAAATGGAATATGTGGTGACAATACGAATGCTGGTTCTACAACTTTGCAAAATACATCTGATACAACTGTTCTGTTGTTTCTAACAACACTCTGTAATATGGCAATAATTTTTGCACACGTGAAGTTGACCCACTTTTTACTTTAGTCCCTTGCTAATTAATAGTTTTAGATTTTACAACAAAATTAAGCACATTTTACCTTTTGACAATAATACATGATCACAAATATTTAGATTGTAAGAAAATAGAAGTTACAGTTTTATTAAAGTATTGGTACCAGTAAAACTAAAGGAGATGGTAAAAAAGAATCGGGATGAACAGATTAATAGTGTAGTAACGAATCCATATATCAGAATGACATCAAGTATTTTTTCATCAATTTCATCATTAGCTAATGACACTGCTTCAAAATGTTGTGTACTAGATAATAGTAATCCAATTAGTAACACAAATACCAAATGATGGCTTGGAACTAAATGCCAAAAGGTCTGCAGAAAATATCAACATCCTCAAAATATACATAGGAATAACCAAACACAAACAGGACAAATTTTATCCAACTTGCTCAATCAGTTTCTTATGTTTAATGTCATTTGGTAATACATCTGCATGATATGAAATTTAGTCTCGTTATTCTTTTGTTGCCATAGTGGTTCTGCCAACTAGAGGTCGACACACACTTAATTATGTTGTATGGGGATTCTCTGATGTTCCCTATGAGCATTAATCTGTTGTTTCTAATTTAATATGATTCTCCTCCTCTGGGTATGAATATTATTCTGTGCTGAGAACTCCCTTTCATTGCCTGCTATCTGAAATGCATATGCATAAATAGCTTGAACAAGTTACTGTTCTTTATGGTTGTGCAATTTTCAACATCTCACAGGTATGGCCCCATGGCTACTCTCTCTTTGATATCTCTGTTCCAAAAAGAAAAGTTTTCACTAACATGAATTCTGCCAAAGATTCACTTCCTTGAATCAGTACTTTGCTGCCTCTTATGCCAGATTTTTTCTCTTCCATAATGCTGTATCAGGGTTTCAAGTCCAACATTCCCATAGTCTGCTTGTTCAGACATGGGCATCTTGAATAAGTATAACCGGCATCCTGTCCATCCAATACGTACATCGGACTCGCATTCAACATCAATTTTGGGCTCAAAATCACACACTGGTATTTCCAGTGATGTTTTCCCAATGTCCAGTAGACTGATATACATGAAATTCATTGGCATCATAGCTATCACCAGCCAGTATTTGCCGACTGAAAACGTCGTCTGATGACAAACCCTGTCGTGATTCAGCCATTTTGGTTTCCTGTGTGGCCCTTATTTGAAACACGCATTTGTAAAACTTCAGTCATGAAAGTAAGGTTAAAACTACCATAAAATGCCTGTTCCAGGGCCCAATGAACCAATCAGATTTAGTTAACAGCCATTAATGTCGAACCAAAGTATCCAGCTATTTTAACGTTTGCCTTCCTGAATCTGGATGTCACATCAAGTGCTGTGATACTGCTACTGGCAGCGCGAATTACATCGCGAAATGAACTTTTAAAGTTAAAAGTTCAATAAAAATTGCATACTGCGCAAAGCACTTTTTATATCCGCGACGTTGATGTAATTTGCAGAACGCGTATCACTGCTTTAAAAGTACGCGAATTCATACAAATTAGGTGCACTCTCGTGTACTGGCATCATTTTCTGACCCAATGTTTTATTCACGTTAGACCGCTAGGAGGGGATTAGATGCAATTTGAATTTATATTTGGTTTTTTTTTTTTCTGACAACCCCACCAGCGATTTCTCATTTTGTTAACACAATCCACAACAGAAGTAATTTTCCTAATCAACCTTCCACTGTCAGAATGAAAATAGTTGAAACACAACCTCCTACAGAAGTTTTTTTTGAAGTGCCATCCGGGGGATGGGGGGTGGGGGGTGGGGGATATATGTTTTACTGGAACAGCCCTTACTAAGGAATATTACATTTTAGCCAAAGTCATCATACACCTTTATGTTGATGTGACTTTCAATGAATTCCAGCCAAAGTCATCGTACACCTTTATACAGTCCTACCCGTTTATGTCGACATCTCGGGCCCTGAGGAAATATTGTTGACATAGGCAGATGTCGAGACAAGTGTTTGGGGGGGTGTTTACAAACAATGCAAATTTTTATTACATGAAGACAAAACCAGTGTCAAATACACTTGTATATTGACAAATTACATTTTGGTTACCTTTGTGTAATAAAATCCACAATAAAATACTGCATCGGTCACATCCTGATATGAAAAACATTCACTGCGATTATTCAATGTCGGCATAAGCACATGGTCACATAGTTGTTATTTACACACTTGGAGTACATGTACTTAAATTGGCCTAGATTTTGATCAGTCTGTTCCCATCTTACTGAGGCTACGAAGGGGATGGGGCTATTCACAGGGAAATGAAAACCTGTCAACAAGTTGGTTTAAACAGTACTTGTATTTAGTTACAGAAGTCATCATGAAAAGTACATAAAAGTGAACAAGAGATATGCGACTGTTATGATTAATGAAGGCATAATATTGTATACATTGACACATGCTAATGAGGTATTAAAAGAAAATGATTCTTACAATACAATATTGTAACAATGTCAGCTCAATACATTTAAAATTTTTCAAAGACATCTTTGCGAGATGCCCACCCTCAACTTCCTTAACAGCCAGATATTTAGTTTCCAGAGACTGTAAATTTAATCTGCATTTACACTGCCGTTGGTAGCCATCGTAAATATAAATAAAGTTAAAAAGGAAACCTTCACAGCACAATAAACTTGTTTTAATCACCGATCACTTTGGAAAATGCAAGAATCGCATCAGATTTCATTGCTTTTGTTTAAGTCGCCTGGTTTTTTTTATCCGACCGCAACATTAAAGCCTGGCGGCAAGGTCAACTAATTGTTGAATAAAGTACAGGTCGGAACTGGCTGCTTGCCGACATAAATGATTAGGCGAGAAAATTAAAGCCTGGCGGCAAGTTCAACTAATTGTTGAACAAAGTTTGGGTCGGAACTGGCAGCTGGTCGACACAAATGATAAGGTGGTAAAATTAAAGCCTGGCGGCAAGATCAACTAATTGTTGAACAAAGTATGGGTTGGAACTGGCAGCTTGTCGACATAAATGATCAGAAAACAAAGGATTTGTTCAAGCTGGGATGAAGTGCTTCTGTCGATATGTACATTTATTTTTTTATCTCGACGTCGACATAAGCATGACAATTTTGGTAGTAATAGTAGACCAAGGGACCGGGACTTGGCTTTTTTGTCGAAATAGGCGGCTTGTCGACATAAGTGATGTCGATATAAGTGGGTAGGACTGTATTGATATTGCTTTGAAAGACTTGGATTTCCAGCCAAAGTCGTCATACACCTTTATATTGATGTTGCTTTGAATTTCAAGCCAAAGTCATCATGCACCTAAATCTGATTAAAATCGGATCTCCACTGTCTGATATGCAGATGTGAAAGCAACTTAGGGGCCATGTTTTAGTGACATTACGTTACTACCATAATGGCAGATTTTATCAGTCAATCAGATACAGTCTTGTATCTTCATGTTTGGAAGACTGAGCAGTATGAGTGAAGAGCATCAATGTGTGCTGAACGATTTGATTCACTTTCAGATATCTGAAAGATGCATTTACATTGGCTAATTCAAAGGTTGCCAGAACATGACCCCATAGCATGTGCTGTAAGGTCTTCAGGTAAGACAGTGGATATCTGATTTTAATCAGATTGTACACACCTTTATCTTGATGTGACTTGGAGTTGGATTTATGGCATGCCTTGTCATCATTTGGAGAAGTTTTAACCCCTGAATTCCCATCCATCAACATTGGTTGTTCAACCTTTTTAAGGCACTACCAAGCAGACTATTGAATGAGGAGGCTCTATGTGATGTGCCCATAGCTACTGATCTGTAATTTTACTCGCACGAAACAAGGTTAGATTAATTCATGGACTATATTTGCAATGTCTGCCTTTTAATATTTTAAGGACTAGGTCAGCATGACATTTAAAATGCAATTTAACATTGTTTATTTTTCACCGGATTTTTGTTGAATTAGTAGGATAATTATCATGAACAATTAAAGGTCCTTAATGGGTCAGCATGCATTTTCTGTGTGTGTAGCATTCTTTATATCAAACTGCATTGATTTCCATAAAAATTTGTATTGATTAAAATTGATTGTTCCAGGAAGAGTAACCAGATTCCAGCAGAAAGGATGGAAATTATAAAAGAGCTGTCCAAGAAATCGGACATTTATGAAAGACTAGCCAATGCAATTGGTAAGTGGATTTGCATTTTTGCCCTCGTACATTTGCAGATTATAATGAGACAGATTGTACAAGTATGACGAGTACCTGTGGGTGGACAGGAACGCAATTTTGCAGAAATATTCACATGGAAATTCATGTTGCAATTAGTAAAGAAAAGCAGAATGTAATTTTGGCATGTTTACTTGGGTTGTGTAGAAAGATTAGTAGTACATGATGGATATAAGCACAGTATGGATGGGAAGAGCATAGTTGTTGGCAGAGGCAAAATTACAGATGTTGGAAGACAAGGTTTATTATGAAGAGTTTATCAAAAATTGCTTTTGATTAGTGTCGGGGATCTAAGGAGTCTTAAGGGAAAAGACAAGTTTACGAGATGGCTTGTTATACATCAACCAGTCTCCAGCTGTCCATTAGCACAAGTTTGTTATGGCTACTTCTTGTAAATTAACATGAAATTTTATACACACACATTCATCCCATGGTATAGTTGATCTTGAATGAAAAATGGTACTGTTTAAGTATCCGGTATGGCCATCATTGTGGCCGTCTTAAAAATCCTGTTATCATCACACCTCCCAAGTGGATGCTCATATCACACATGGAGATTTTACTTGAAAACGTCTTATGGTGTTTAGTTGATCCTAAATGAAAATTGTGCCAATTTCATATCCAGGGTAGCCACAATGGTTGTCTTATAATATGACTGCCTCAATGTCCATGTTGAAAATCTTGCCATAGCTACTTCTGCTGGAAGGCTGATGATATCAATAGTGTGATTTCACTAAAAGACTTCTTAGAATGGCTAGTTGGTCCTAAATGGACATGGTGCTAATCAGATTTCCAATATGGTCACCATGTGAGCCATGTTGAAAATCTTTATTACTGCATATTATCTGAAATAGTTTAAACATTCTGTATTTAAGAGGATTAAATGGTCTTGTCTTGAATCCCTAAAAATTCTTTTTGGCCAGTACAGCATCAGTCACTTTGGGGGACTCCTGTTATTGACTGAAGTACTTTGAATGATCTTGTCAAATGTGTCTTAATAGTAGCTACAGAGATGCTCCCATGGCACACATTCAGGTGATTCCTGCAAAATTTGTACAAATTTGTGCACTTGGAAATCAGGGATACCCTAGAACTCTCACAGATTAGTTCAAAATCATGCATATAAAAATATACTCCCTGTGGTAATATTTTGATTTGATTTCTGTTTCATTAAATTTAACTAAAATAAGATTCTAAAAATGTCACCACACCTTGTCCTTTCCAAAGTCTTCAGATGTACATTAATGCAAAAGGATACTTGGAAATCCTGCTAATTATTTATAACTGAGACATGTGTCCTAGAGGGTTTCTGCAGTTGATGCTGTTTTCACTTCATATGCACATGTGCGAACTTTGGTTCCTTTCCAGAAGTGAAATCAACTGTAGGGGCACATAAAATTACTGATTATTCTCAATGTCAGGTTGGTGGTGGCGGGAATGGGGAAAGTGAATAGGAGAATGAAAAAAGTAGTGGATTTTGTCACAAAACGGAGTGTGATATTTGAACATCATTGTCAGATGCAGTTAGATTTTTAAAAAAAATGATGTAAGAAAAAAGAAACCAAAATGTGTGGCAGAGTTTCAGAATTCTTTGGTTGTCAGACTACAATTGGTTACAACATAACTCCAGGACAGGAGGTAGGTTCTCTGATTTTTGCAAAAGTTCTGGAAAAGAAACCCTTTTATATTGGAAATCGGCTGTTTGAATTTTATACAACTTGAGGAGACATCCTTTAAAGATTTTTAGTTTGATAGGGCCCACTCAAAGTGGACTAACACTGTAACATACTTGTTCTCATTGCAAGACTGGATGAAAAGACTTGAGACTTTGTTATCTACTCTGCGCTTGGAATGTTTCATATGCAGCCTCTCCGGTTCTTTGTTCTAGTTCTAAATCAGAGCTGATGCAAAGATTAAGACATGTTTCTGATATCGTATTCCTTTCTTCACACCAGTGCCAAAGCAGACCTGCCAACTCTTATGATTTTGCCGTAAAGTCTTAGAAAATTACCCTTAAAATATGGACTTGCGGCATACAAGCAAAAACTACGGAAAAATGATCGTTGCTGAAAAATGAGGATAATCGGTTCATCCATGTTTGATATGGATCCAGGTTTCATATTAGAATTAGTAAAATTAGTTGGGGAACCTGACTAACTTTACAGTAGCACCCCAGACGCTTTAAACTGTACCTATTTGTTCATGTGAAGCGTCTGCCTGATCAAACTGTTGATTATAGAATTTTTTAAACATGACATCCAGAAGGCAATGCATGTTTAAGACGAAAGGGAAAATAAGCTTCTAAAAAAGTGTTAATAATCAACACAGAAGAATAAAAAGTATTCAGATTCTTGTGAATAAAAGCTGGAAAGGACACAATTACGTTTATTGGACATCACATGCCAATTTGAGTATGTCTCATGGCGGGAGATATGATTGCCGTCATGTGAAATGGAAAAAGAATTTTCAAGAATTATGTCAACTTGAGAGATAGCCATTGAATTGCATAGGGTATGGAACTAAAGTTTGTGCAACTGTACTAGTGGTAAATAAAGTCTACACGTACTTTACAAACTTTTCAGTTGAACGTAATGTTTATCGTCACTGTGTCAAATTTTTATTTACATTTTCCAGCTTTATAATAGCAGTTATTGATATTTTGTTACACCTTACTGGAAACTGGTCAATCTTATGGAGAAAAATCAACTGCCTTACTGAGACGGACTCGTCACGGTTGGCAGGTCTGCCAAAGATTCAAACTGGTGTTTGTGAAAAGTCCTTCTGGGCATGTAATCTCTGGAAGACTCTTCCCATCACATCAACAATCTTGAAATTTGAACCGTTTTATTTTAGCTGTACTGGTCACAAACCGTCATTCCATCTAGTTTTCAACACCCTGTAGTTGAACGGAAGAAATGGTCTTGTGACAAATTCCTGGAAATTCTTGTCAGTCAGTGGTATCAGACTCTGTTTTTATTTTTTAAATCTTTTTTCTTTTGTTCTTGACCTCCAATTACTAATTGAAGGAGGGAATATTGTCTTTGGACTTTGGACTAGTGCCAGTAAAGGATAGATCAGAGTAATAATAGCGGGTAGTATTACATAATAAAATTTGTATCCCTCCAAAAACTGCATTATAGTGAAGAACATTAAGGTGTAAAAGTTAGTAAACAAGTCTCTGAAAATGCTGATTTTGGACTTCAAGTCTGTTACAACAACAACATTTTAATATAAACACCATCAGACCTCAAGGCTATTTAAATTTTTTTATTTTCAAATTTGTTGGTTTAGCATAAGCAGTAATTCTTTTACAGCTCCAAGCATCTATGAAAATGAAGATATCAAGAAAGGAATTTTATTGCAATTGTTTGGGGGCACCAGGAAAGATTTCACCAACTTGGGAAGAGGAAAGTTCAGGTAAAATTTATGTTATCTTTATTTAAAATTTAAGTTTATTGCACAACAAGTTCTAAAAACTTGTTTTCTTCTCTCATGAGGGCTTAGGTGGTTGGTGTTTTTAACTCTGCTGACCATAAGGTCAGTTGAGATTATGGTGTGCCCCTATATTGGTTGTGAGATGACCATTGTCCATCCATCAGTGGCTGCTTACCACCACTCTCAATTCCATATTTCTGATCTGATTTCACTTCAGCTTTTGAATATGGGTTTATATCCTCAAGATATCGGATAAGTTTGATAATAAACAAAATACTTGCTTATTAATGAGGTTATCTTATCAGATTGGTTAAATTTGTTACCATTCTGAAGGCCTTATTTCTGAACCAATTTTGATCAACTTAACATAGGCCGATATCATTAAGATCTTGGAAAAGCTCAGTAATGACTGAGATCCATGAATACTAATGAGATGATCTCTCATCTGATTTGCCAATTTTTTTTACAGCACTCTGGATGCTGTATTTTGATCCAATTTGGAACAAACTTGGAATATATGCTTATCTACAATTGTGATTGACTTTGAAACATGTACTTGTCTCATTAGGATTTAGTACAAGCTTGAAAATGAGCGAGATTTACGTGTACTAATGAAGTTATCTTGCATCTGATTGGCTAAGCTTGTTACTGCTGTAAAAGACATATTTCTGGTCTGATTCTGATCAAACTTTACCTATTTTTTTATATCGGGATCTTAGATGGGTGTGATAATGAGTGAGTTCTATTCATATTAATGGTGAACTCTTTCATCTGATATGCTTAGATTGTTACCACTATATTTGTGATCAGCATTTATTAGTATTGGAATATTCACATGTATATTCAAGGTCTTGGGCAAGCCATGCATATTAATGAGGTGATTTTACATCTGTTCAGATGAGTTTATTACTACTCTGTAATCCTGTTTTGATCAAAATAGTGATATTGTTAAGATCATGGGCAATTTTGAAAGTGAGCAGGAACTATGCATATTGGTGAGACTGCATCTTGGTTCAGCTTGTTGCCACTGTTGCAGCTATATTTTGACCTCATTTTGATTAGTCTTTTAATTGTTAGCTATTTTGACCAAGATCTTGTACAAATTTGACTGTGCTGAAGGTGATCTTGCATGTGATTGAGTGGGTTACCACTCGAGACACTGTGTCTGATCCCGTTATAATCAAACTTGGTCAGTAGGATTAAATCATTACGATCTTGGTACAGTTGTGAGCATTCTCCATGCATATGTACATTATTTTGCATCTGGTTGGTTGAACTGTTTAAAACTTCAGTGACTATTTCTAATTATATTTTTATCAAACCAGGTGAATAGGCTTGTCTCGTCATGATATGTTATTAATGATAAACATGATCTATGGATATTAACAATGTGATGTTGTACATGATTCATAGAGCTACTACAGGAGAGTCACAACGACCTGATTTTAATCAGATATTGTAAATATCTTGAAGATTTGTCATGATTTTTATTATAAACAAGACCTGTGCATATTTATGAGAATATCTTTCATCTGATACTGGTAATTTTTTATCAGTGTAGGCTATACTTTTTTATAGGATCTTGATCAAACTTGGTAACAAGCTTATGGCATAAAGATCTTGCTAAGTATGATTGTGAGTGAAAATCATACATATTAATAATGGGACTTCGAATCTGATTGGCAGTTTTGTAATCTGATCAGATTTTGCTATAAAAAAATTTTTTAACATTTTTATATTATAAAAATGTTGAACAAGTTTGATTTTGAGGAAGATCTTTGCATATTAATTGGTAATCTTGTAGGTGATTGGTTGAGTTTATTACAACCTTAAGCTTATGTAATCATTGTCATAGACAGGTTCTTTCATATTTTGAAATATAATTTTCAAGAATTACATGAAGTTGAGATATCAAGAAGCCATTGCGCTCTGTAGGTTTTGGAACTGGTAACACTGTACTGGAACTAATTAAGGTTCAAGTACACTTTACAGACTATGAGTTGAGCACGATGATTACGATCACTGCATCGGACTTGCAACACACTTTTAAATGTGTGTTTTCCAGCTTGACAGTAGTGGTACATAATTTGTTAACAACTTACTGAAAACTGGTCCAACTTAAAGCATACATGCCAACCATTACGCTTTGGGCGTAATCATTACAAATTTTTTCACTAAATGACATCTTATGCTAGACTGTATATGGATTATGCTTTTTTCATACTGTAAAAAATAAAGCAATAAAATGTTGTTTTTTGTCATTTTTAATATCATCTCTTTAATTCCACTCATAAATGTGAGAATATTCTTAAAAAGATGACTGCTGCTTAAGAATAGCTTAAGAGTACATTCCTTATTTATAATAATAATAATAATAATACTAATAATGACTTTATTTAAAGTGGGTAACACAGTTAGCTAAGAACTAATCTACCTTGAGGCCCTCATACAAAGGAATTTATTTATTTTAGCTGCGTCTCTGATGCCACTGGATATATCTGGTTTGGAAGAAGGAAATAGAGTGCGCATTTCTAATCTCAACTGGAATACTACTCCAGAGCAAAGTTTCAGAGTTTTGGAAACGTTTTAATAATAATTCCTGATTTGGTCTGGGAATTTTATACTGTTGTCTAGATATGGATCGCAGGTGGGGAGTATTGCCAGGTAGCATATACTGGAATAGTGATTGCCAATATTCAGGAGCACTATTATTGGATACCCTGTACATTAATTTGGCTTTTCTCAAATGGATTTGGTCTTTAATAGGTAATATTTTTAACTTGCCAGCTAAATTTTCCTTGCTTTGTTTCTGGATTGATATTAGCCCATATGCTCTTTTTTGAAGATCTGCCAGCTATGGTGTTTTTATAATTTGAGTTACCCCATACTGTATTACATTAGTCTAAATTAACTGTTATAAAATAGTTTTCTGTGCCTTTCAGGGAGAAAATGTCTTATCCTACTGAGAAGTCATAAACTTGAATTGACTTTTTTACTGATATGTTTGATATGTTCAGTCCATGATAGGTTATTATCTACCAAAACACCAAGTAGTCTATCATGACAGACCATTTGCAAATTTTTATCCTTCCATGTCAGACATAGTTCATCACTATCAAGATTTGTCCTTTTTTGCTGTGTTGAGATAAGTAATATTTCAGTTTTACCAGCATGTACCACCATGCCATTGCATGTGCGCCAGTTGTCCAGTTTGTTTAGGGCATTCTGTAAAGAAATTTCGACTTCATGCTTTGTGTTTTGGATGTCTGACAATGTTGTCATCTGCATAGAGATCTGTAGATGATACTGAGTCCCGTAGTAAAAGTGGTAGGTCATCAATAAATAAAATAAATAGTAATGGACCTAGAATTGAGCCTTGTGGTACTCCACATGTAATTGTTCCAGGTTCAGACAGAACATTATTTATGTACACATGTTGTGTTTTCTCACTTAAGTATGAAGTAAACCATCTAACTGTGCTTTCATGACATTGGTAGATTTTCTGTTTCTTCAAAAGGATTTCATGATCCACCATGTCAAAAGCTTTTCTGAAATCTATAAATACAGGTCCTATTATTCTACTTTGGTCAAGTGCTTGAAGCCATTTATTAGTATGGGAGATAAAAGCAGTCTCACATGATTGTTTCTGTCTAAAGCCTGATTGATTAGGGTGTGACAGCAAGTGTTTGGTTAAATATGACATGAATGAGTCATGGACATGTTTTTCAATCAATTTTGACAAGTTTGGTACTATTGAGATTGGCCGGTAGTTATCAGCATCATCCTTAGAACTAGATCTGTGAATAGGAGTTACTTTTGCAGTTTTCCATATTTAGGGGACAGATGAGGTTGCAATACTTAAATTGATTATGAATGTTGTGCTATCAAAAATAGCAGAGGCAGAAGATTTAATGAGTTGTGGACCAATCTAATCAAATCCTGTAGCTTTCTTGGTATCAAGTTCACTGAGACATTTTTAAACCTTTCTTGGTATCAAGTTCACTGCGACATTTTTTAAACAGTTTTTTGATACTGGTGGGATAGAGAAACATACCTCCTTAGAGATTTTGCTGCTGCAGAACTTTTTAAGTTCATTAAAATTGTTTTCAATCACTGTTTCTTTTAACTTTGTGGTAATGTTGGTGAAAAAATCATAGAAAACATTTGCAATGTCAGTGTCATCAGTGACTATGGTGTCATTTACCAGAAGTGAGGGAATTTATTTGTCTGATCTTTGTGTGTTCCTCTAATGAGTTCACTGAAGACTTTCCAAATGGAGTTTGCGTTGATCTTTTTGTTTTCAAGGATTGATTGATAATAATGGGGTTTTTTTTAGCTTTTTTAATCATGCTTGTTATTTTATTTCTCCATACTTTATATTGTGCATGGTTTCCCATAGCCTTGAATTGGTCTCGTGTTTTCATAGTGTCTAGGATTTCAGTAGTAAGGTTTGATTTCATTCTTTAATCGATGTACTTTCAGTGGTACTTGCTTAGAGACAACATCCATAAATAAGTCAGTCCACACCCTCAGAGCTTCATCTGTGTCATCCAAATTTTGGATCATATTCCATGGAACTTTATATACTGTATATACTAGTGTATAAGCCGACCCCCCCCCCCCCACTGAATAGGTATAAACACTAAAAAGTGCATGACCCATGTATAAGCCGACCCACAACTCTGAGACATCACAAGATGCACATGGTAAATTCTAAATGCATTTATTTAGGCAAAGTTATATTAACAAAAATTACACGTATACTTCTCTCGTGGTTGGCATGTATAATTATTAAAAAGAAATGGCATCAACTTGTTTGAAAAATTGTTTAATTTTCTCTTTTCTTATCGTTACCTAATTAAGATTTGTGTATAACTTGATCTAACGATGACGAAAATTGAGCAGTCACAAGTTGCAATAATACTACCTCACCCTTTTGACTCAATTATTGTTTGTTTATGCATTATTGCATTGGACATTTTGTATCAGTGCACAAGTAATTCCGTTTTTATTTTGCCTTGAAATTGTAAATACCAAACTCATTAAAATGTGATCCCAGTATGACAACACAACAAACAACCATATGGACTGATTCAACACTCGTAATTAGGCTACTGGACATATTTACATAATGGCGCCACCACATGTATATTGTAGGTTTGAACACGCTGAATGAAGTACATTCCACTGAATGAAGTTCATTCCTTGGAGTCAAATCATGGGCACCACTGCACTCAACTTTAATGCTATCTCCAAAATACAATAATGAAGTTTCAGAAATAATGCTTTGAAAATTGTGCTAATACCGTAAAAGCTGAGGTGTACTTTGCTTTGATGTAAGCGGCCTTACACCATACCTGTCAACTCTCATGCCAGGAGGAAAAAAAAAAAAACCCTCCCGATTTTTGGGGTCATTCCACATGTACTACTACCTCCCCCCCCTCCAATTTCATAATATCTCCTGATTTTTGCAGAGAACTCCCGATTATTATATTATGTCTTTGATTTTCATTTCTCCTAAAAAGAAAAAGTCCTACATAAATATATTGTATGCAATTCATGGAAGCCATGGTCTGTTGTATCCCCAGTAAACATTGTTGTGACAAAATAATTACTTTACTATAAAGAATTCGCTTCTTCACTAAATAGAATGTTAAGTTTAGACATTATTCATGTACATTTTTATGATTGTTTTTTTTTTACCTCTACAAAAAAACAAAAATCTGAAAATAAACCAGAACAAACAATAAACCACAACAATAAAATTGTCAACAATTAATTTCAATGCCAAGAATGTTCACTGCGAATACTTTAACTCCATATGCTATATGCCATTCCCACCAAAGAAACTTGAACGAGTGAACACCTGGCATTTTTATACCGTATATACGAATGTTGATTACCAACGTTAAATTAAAAGAAGGAATGAAAATACATAGCATGCAGCATATGTGTCCTCAAAAAAACTAATTCATAATATATATATATATATATATATATATGTTTAGAGTAAACAATACTAAATGCCTTACGAGTTGACAGTAAGGAAATAAGGTCAAATATACGAGGGGAAAATAGTTGCCACATGTACGGTATCATAAGGCTGCCTATTTAGTAGCAACCACAGTCATTTTTCTGATATTGAAATAACTGCAAACACTTGATTTCTTCATATAGATCTGTTTAACAGCATTCCAAAACAGTTTCATTTTTTTAAATATCTCTATTTAAAAAAAAGTTATGCAACTTTCAAGTTCCAAAATATTTACAAATTTTTAGAATTTGTGTCTTATATAAATGTATTTAGATTATGTGGCAGTCATGGAACCAAAGTAAAATGTTCTTTCCATAAAAATGTTGTAACTTTCTGTTTTGTTGAGATATTGTTATAAAATTTGATATTCTGATTGCATTTTTCCTGCTGAATTCAGTGCTCTCATCAAATCTGTTATCCGACTTCAATATTTTCATTTATAAATGAAAAGCATATAAACATTTCACAACTTTTATGACAGTAAACTTAATACAAATATATCACATCAGCAATAGTTCATATGTAAAATAACTTCAAAAACAACAAAAAAATGCAATGTTTATTCATAACTGAAATTGAAACAATGTTGCAAGATCTAGTTTCAAACATACTGTGATGTTAAACAATGTCACTTAGAACTAACATTTCAATATCATATACATGCAAAAAAATGTATCACTTTCAGACTTTGTATTTCTTTGTTTTGTATTTTGAAAACATTGATCCTATCGAATGTTATCAATGCATTGGGAATTTAAGAACCCACTTTAAGTGTGCGTATAGTTAATTTGCTACACTTGTCAAAGTAAAAAAAAATAATAAAAAAAAAATTTTAATACCGAAATTTTGCATTTGTCTGATAGTGATGCGATTTTTTTTTTTTTTATCATGATGCGATTTTTTTTCTCATTATTTCATCAGTGTCCCATTACAAAATTTAAACAAATGCAATAACATAATGAATATAAGGTTGAACATAATTTAAAACCGATAACCGTTTGTCAGTTCAGATATTTACAGCATCGACAACTTGAGCCTATTTATAGTCGAAAATCTAAGCTTTGCGTGCGCATTTTTGCGACTGTATACTGTCTGAACCGTACAACAAGCGTTAATACGATAAAAACTATAAAAAGAATTCATCCTTCCATGTTCTATTGGCACACCAATTTGTATGAAATTAATAATAAGTTTAGGTTTGGAACATCAGTTGTAGAAAACTTGACATCGTTATCAGCTGTTAGAAAATTCAAATATGGCAGACAATGTCGACACGGGGAGATTCAAATATTTTACAAATTCAATGCTCGTTGCGGTTGGTTTATAAATGTTTCTGATATATAAATTTGGTATCAAAATAAAGCTTGGAATATGCCAATTGTGATGATATATGATGCATTTATTTAAATTGCCAAACTTTTGGTCAAATCTGCGTAAAGTCTGAGGGAGTATTTCTTCGTGTAGGAATATCATAGTAATGTGCTACAACCACTGACCAAATTGTTTACATCTCCTCTGATTGGACTGAAAATTTCATGAATATTCATGAAGCTTTAATAACCCGCATTTTGTTACAAAAAAGAGAGGTATCACACGACCCCGGCATGATCAATGCTTATTTCCGATGACACGTGAAATCTGTTACTTTCGATGATTATAAAGTAATAATTCCATTAATATAGCGTCAAATATAAAAAGAAAACATGCCCATTACAGATAAATTTATTAGCTTTTACAATATATACAATGTGTTGCAATCAGATAACATGTATTGATGCTGCACTGAAAATTTTACACTTGGTCAACAGTTTCATCAGATTTCCAGGTAAACTGACGCCTTGTCCATGTTAGACCGGGGTTGCTATATTTAGGCACCTTTAGTTCAACAAAATTGGGGATCCTTTACTTGCCAGTCCTTGCATAACACACAGTAGTGCAGAACATGGTTTCTTTGAATTATGACGGAGAGCCAGTCGTTTTCACAAAATAGTTGCATCGATAACGATAAACTTTTAATTAATCACGCGGGCTTTCTTGCTGGTTTATTTAAGACCAACCTTTAGCTATTGTGCAGTTTGGCCATAGCTGACCAGAATATGAAAATAGGGCACTTCCTGAGGAAAGTTAATCACATCAGAGGGAAAAATGGTGCATTCTTTGCAAATTTTTGACCAGGAAAATCAGTTAATATTTAGAGAAAACAAGGTTAAAAAATGCAACGCAAAACTTCCTGATTTTAGGTCTCTATCAACATATTGTTTTATTCAGTCTCCCTACTTGGCGTTTGGAAAGTAGACAGGCATGCCTTACACCCTGTTCTACAAAACTACGGTAATCATGCCAATATTGTGGAATGAAAGGCAATTACACATCAGTGTACTGGCCAGTCAAAATTCCCACTTAACACAAGCCAGTTTCAGGATTTTAGTGGATTAACTGGCCTGTATTGCTGTCAGAAAACAAAAGACAAATCTGCCAATTATCAACAAAGGAGATGCCGAAACATCAAGCTTTCCACTGTATGGAAAGTTATGTTGTTCAGCCAAAACACAAAACTAAAACATAGTTTGATGAT
This sequence comes from Megalonaias nervosa, assembly GCA_016617855.1. Taxonomy (NCBI): domain Eukaryota; kingdom Metazoa; phylum Mollusca; class Bivalvia; order Unionida; family Unionidae; genus Megalonaias; species Megalonaias nervosa. The sequence continues at coordinate 12,777 of JAECUM010094417.1, read as the reverse complement.
GATCTTAGTTGATCTATAATGAGAATTTTATCCTCCTTATTACCACTCTTCATGAACATGTAACAGTTATGCTCGTTATGTACCTTGTACAGTTAAACATGTGTACCTTTTCATAAATATTACCTGTTTGTAGGGTTGCTTATATCATTGAAAATGAGTAACTCCTGATAGCATGATTCAGTGGAAATGAAACAGCTATTAAGGACTAGCTGAAATGTTATCTGGAAGAATGCAATTTGGTCAAAAGAATGAATAAAGCAAAATCTGCATCTAACGTGTTTGGGAATAAATAAGGATGTAACGCTCTGAACAATTTGTGCTGTGTAAGTAGCCTGGTCTCCTGAGGGAAAATCAACTGGCCTGCAAATTATGAAGTCTGTATTTACCTTTATTTAATATGGTGTTGGAGAAAACAGAAAATATGCACGTGCAAAATAATAACAAAATCAATCGTAGTACTTTATAACAGTTTAATAAATGTCGGGACACCAAAAATAATTTTTTTTACATGCATATAAGTCTTAGGACACGGAACAAATTATTTTTTTTGTGTCCCAAGATTTACAGTCATTCCAGTAGTCAACAAAAAGACTTAAAAGCTGTCAAGTTTAGACATTGACCCGCGGATAAGGTGCCCCCCCCCCTTCTTCCAGGCCTTTATTTTTTCCTAAATTGTTTGGCTTATTGCACAAGTATATATGGTAGGTCATTGAGAAATTGTTCTTCATTAAAATTTTTGAAGGATCTGTAAGTGTTAGTTTTGTGTGTATTTTTCTTATTTCTCTTGCATTTAACCTTTCTTGTCAAAAAGTAGGATAGTGGTCACTAAGACCAACATTTGGTACATTAACACAGGCCACATTGTCTGGTAGGTTGGTATAAATGTGATCAATAAGAGTGCCTGATTTTTCTGTTACCCTTGTGGGCTCATTTACGAGCTGGACTAGGCCTAATGATTAAATAAATTCCATCCAGTTGTTCCTTATTTAAATATTGAGAAGGTCCTTATTTATATCGCCAAGTATATATATTTCTTTCTCCTGTGCAAGAACATTTTCCATTTGTTTCAAAAAGTTATTCTTCCAAATTGCTTTGACATCTTTCTTGCAAACTTATCCTCATGTGAATACTCCATCAGAGTCTGTCAAGTAAAATTCTACTCCCAGCGGCTGATTCTCGTAATTTTCATCATTTTCTAATCTAAATATTTCCACTGTTTTTGCCACTATTGAAATCAGATTATTTTCCTTTTGTTCGGCAATGTTCACTCTATCTGTGTAAGCTAAAATTGTATTTGTTAAAATACCTGCATAATTAGGAAATGGCTTGAAATCAACCAATGGTTTGTGCCGATTTAACGCGTCGTGCAGGATACAGGCCTTGACTAATATTGCCACTCAGACTCGGTGCTCGGGAAACAAGCTAGGTAAAGTGCACCATGTTATCGTGGCACTCAGGAGATGAGGAAGGGAAAGTACGACGAGTTATAGAGGCAGCAGGGGTTAATGAGTTAAATGAATTATGTCTCTGGTAGAGATTTGGGTTGACATCCTCATTCTGAAGAAAGAAAGATGTGTATTGTGGAATGTACTATAGGTTGAAGTCTTCAACTAGGTCAATTATCAGATCATTGATTTCTTTCACCCTGGTGTCCACACGAGGAGGTAGTCCTGATATCATTATTTTACATGTATCTGGGCTGCAATACCTAGCATCAAACAGTAAACTTTCAAAATCTGTTCTGATACGATTTAGTGACCTTCCATCACTGGCACCATTTCCACCTACTAAAATAATAATTTGGTTGTATTTGGTTGGGTCAGTATTTATTTTTCTGTCTGTGATGTTGTCGATTTTTGCACCTCTTAGAGTCTGTCCATCTGTTTTAAGAAGTCTTCTTGGTGTTATACTTTTCAATATTGAGGAGCCAATTAGAGTCCTATCTTTTCTGGCATATGATTTCATGTGTTGGACTCCGGTTTGTATTTCAGACACATCTCTTGGAGGATGGGTGCTGAATTTGGTGTCTCAGTTGCGTGAGCTAATCGAGCTGGTGTTGACACATTTGTCAGAGTACTGGGAAATGCAGTTGTTGGTGTAGGCAACAGACTTGTCTGAGCTGAGGGCCATGGTGTACACTTGTCACTGTTGCAGGTGTGACACATGACTGAGAGTTGGGTACTGTTGTTTGCAATGCAGGATTACTTTGGGTATCAGCTATTACTTGCATGGTCATTTTACATTTTCTTTTGGCTGGTATTGGGATTGGCTGTGTCTGAGCATCTGACATTGTTGCTATTAGGGTGTATGTCTGAATTTCTGTTTCACATGAGGTTACTTGCTCAGTAATCCTTCCCTGTGCTGACTTGATAGCATTTAACTGTAGTTTTAATTCTTCAATTTGGGCCTCCAAGTTCCTAATTGTTTTTTGATGTACACACATGGAGAAATCATTATGGTTTAAGCCATCACTGTAATGGTCATGATTTATGGAGCGTGTAATTGTCTGGCACTTGGGAGGGGTGTTAATTTTTATTGCCTGAGCCATCTGGGTCAAAGTCTTTAAGAGCTGTTTCATGTTTGGTACAGCATCTAGTTACTGGTGTAGATATCAGCATATAACTGCCTTTAGCATGGGTATTCTCATCCTGTCTACATTTACAGATAATATGATCTAACCATCTGAAACAGTTCAGCCCCTGTATGTGTAGGACACCTGTTGTTTTAAACTATGTCGCTGTCACAGTGTTTTTCTCTTGTGTTCTGTAGATAGTACCATTTTGAACACTTGAACTGCATGAAGTCATGCAAGGTTCTGAATCCAATATCTGTTTTACAAACTCGAGCTTTTGTGGATCTATGTGCACAGTGACACCCTATTTGTTACGTTTGACCCTCAGGAATTCTGGATAAAGTCAGCCATATTGGATAACTCCAAATCATCATCTGTACCATTGTTTTCATTTTTCACTCTGTTCATGACTTTCCTGCATGGGATTATCTGTGTGGCTCTGATCTTCAGGTATATCAGACATACTAAAGCCAGAGAATGGTGCAGAAAAGACTGAGCTAAGTGTGCTGAGTAAGGAACCTAAAAGGCTGGTATTTAAATATGTTTCCATGATTCTGATATTTTCAGCTTGTTAAAACTGTGATAGAAAGTATAATATGAAATCCTCATATATGACTAGCACATATCCATAAACTTTTGAAAAAGAAACTTGCTATTTGCTATTTATAACAACTGTATATGACCCAGTTCTAAGAAAACAGATGGGTTTCTTCATTGTGAACTTTGCCTCACAGATTCATTTAATTGATTAGTTAGTGAACCAAACTGTACTTTTAAAGAAAATGGTGCCATATTGTAAGTGAAATACTTCGGTGTGAGTTGTGGATGCTATCTGATGGAAAATGTTAAAGCAGATGGATCTTTTCAAACTTCAGAACATGTCAGAATTGAAAAAAATGGCAAATCAACACCACTTTACAAACTTTAAAAGAAGAATATGAAATTAATGAATTACACCACTCTGAGCACCTGACTGATCATTACAGTATTCCAGATTGTGATCATTCAGCGAAAGTTACACATGTAGACTACCATTACTTAAAGTGAGTGCTGAATATAAATAATTTTAAGTATATTTTGTGTTTGTATTCTGATTCTAATCCATATGGATTTTTCCCTTCGTGAGAAGAATTTTGACGAGCTGCAGAACCTGGTCATCTTATTCATACTTGCTGTAAATTGTAATTCTGGCATATAATATATTGATTAAACTTTTTATGCCCAAATTATGCTTTTTTGCCACTTATTATAGCAATAATTACGCTTATGCTTCATGGGGGGTTGGCATGTATGTTAAAGAAAAAAATTGACTGCCTTACTGAGAAGGTCTTGTTGGAGTTGGCAGTTCAGACTGTCGTACAATTTTTTTTATAAAACTTGGCAAATAGGTTTTTATCATCAAGACCTTTGATCAGTTTGACCATGAGCAAGAGACTGCATATTATGTATGCCTTATCATGTACATTATGTATGCCTTTATCATGTACATCATGTATGCCTTTATCATGCATATTATGTATGCCTTTATCATGCATATTATGTATGCCTTTATCATGCATATCATGTATGCCTTTATCATGTACATTATGTATGCCTTTATCATGCACATTATGTATGCCTTTATCATGCACATTATGTATGCCTTTATCATGCATATCATGTATGCCTTTATCATGCACATTATGTATGCCTTTATCATGCATATTATGTATGCCTTTATCATGCACATTATGTATGCCTTTATCATGCATATTATGTATGCCTTTATCATGCATATTATGTATGCCTTTATCATGCACATTATGTATGCCTTTATCATGCAAAAATTATTTTGATCAGGTGATAGTAATGTGATAAAATCAATCTACTAAAAGGTTTGGAAATAGTTCACATAAGAGGTATTCTGACATACTGAATAAGCCTGTTAGTATCTATTATACCATACTTTTTGAGATTACAGATTTCTTTGTAGACTGTTTGATGGTTAAATGGGCTTTCAAGTACTACAAGTAATGTTGTACACAAAAGACATAATTTTCACTTCTATCTTGTCGACAGATCTGAGATGAACATTCTGCTGTGTGGAGACCCAGGTACCAGCAAGTCTCAGCTTCTTCAGTACGTGTATAACTTGGCCCCCAGGGGCCAATACACCTCAGGAAAGGGGTCCAGTGCTGTTGGTTTGACTGCTTATGTCACAAAGGACCCTGAGACACGACAGCTTGTTCTACAAACGTAAGGCAAAAAAAGGGAGTCTCTTAGTATCTTATTATATGTTGCTGATTTCAATAATTTCATTCAAAATGTCAATAGTGTCATTCAGATGCATCTAATACGTTAATTTTAACGTCCCCTAAAAATTTAGTTTCAGATTTAATCCATTTTCACAACTAAATTTGTTTTAATTACTATGTAATCTGTTATATTCAGGAAAAATTTGACCAAGTTTATCATTTTCATTTCTTATTTTGCAACAAAAAGTATGAAAATTTTGTTCCTTGTCTCCTGGAAACTTTACTTTTTATACCCCAGCCTCTCTGTCTGGGGCTCTATAACACAATTGGTTCTGCAGTTTTTACCTCCACTGATCATGGACCAGAAGAGCTTATGGGATGATCTGTTGTCTGTCATCTGTTGGTTACTGCAAGTTTATTATCACTACACCTCCAAGACTTCTTGGAGGATTACCATCCGTCTTGGCACGCATATTCATCCTGAGATGTTGTTGGTCCTAGATGGCAATGATGTTGTTTGCACATCTTGTTTCTGCTATTACTTTTTAATTGATAGTCATATCAGCATATTTTTTTTCAATTAAGACTTCTTACGATGTTTAGTTGGACCTAAATGAAAATGGTGCTGTTCTGACATCCAGTGTGTCTACCATGTCAATTATCTTGAAAATCTTGTTTTTGCTACTTCACCTGAACAGAGGGTCTTGTCAGCATGGGATTTTCACTAAAACAGTTTTTGCAATATTGGTTCTGAATGAAAATAATTGTGCAGATCTGACCATCAACATAGGCACACCTTGTGAAGTTTTGAAAACGAGACTGAAATGATCTCTAAGTTAAGTCGAAGATCATTGCTTGTATTTTATATTATACTTCATTGAGCTTAGAGAATTAATTTTTGTCAAATCCATTTTGTGGATATACTTGATGAATGCCTTGAAATTATGCCACTTAAATATATTGGTTGGCTTAAAAAAAATACCAAATCTAGAACTTTGGTAAATCTTGACTTTCAGACAGGTTGAATGGTCTTCCACCCTTGATGTTGGGTTCAAGGTTAAAGGACATGTTAAATTGTTTTTCCCTGTACATGTGTCTTGTGAAAATATCAAGTCAGACATGTAAGAAAATAATTTGATAATAGTTACCAAATTTGCTTTGTTGAAGATTCTCAAGAATATCATTGATGGTTTCAACACTCTGCAGTTTCAGTGAAGAATTTTTCTTATCTTGAATTCCTGAAAATTATTTTCCACCAGGAGAGTGTCATTCATTTTGAGGGACCCTTGATGATGGACTGACATGCAGCGTTGCACCTTAATGGAGAATAGTGTCTTTTCTGCAATATTTTGTTCCATGTCCTCCAAATCTTGACTTCCCCCTCCTCCACTGCACACATTATATCAAGAAAATTGAAGAAGCTTGATAGTGCAATTAGTGTTCAGCTACCCATGTCTATAATAGTATTAGAAATGGTTGGAGTAGCCACATCCATCTACATCTATGCTGGTGTTAGAAATCATCAAAGTTTCAAAAGGCAATAAACACTGTAAGATGGCAATATCGTGTAAATTATAAAACAACATTTGGGAACCAAACATTCAAGGTTTGTGGTAGTCATTCAAGTTGCTGCTAGTGTATCATATTTTCGAGGTTGAAGGCACACCATTGGCAGTGAAGATTACTTATTTTGAGGTAGAATTAATGATAAAAGGAAATCATTTTATGCTAGCATACAATTTGTCATTTAATTAATACATTTTTTGTGTGTGTGAAAATATGTAATTAAGCAAATAATGGAAATTACTGTAAGAAATGCTGCTAGATAATGGGTGAGGGCTGTTCCATTAAAACAAATGGGACCTAGGGAAGGCACTTTTAAAGTGGGGTACTCACCCATAGATGCAATTTAGAAATTTCTTATAATTTTAATATGGAATCGGTGAAATCCAAGTACCCTGGCATTTATTTTTTAAAAACTGCCTTCCCTGGATATCATGCATGTTTAAATGGAACAGCCCTAAGCACTGAAGTTAAATGGGAGCAAATTTTATAACAGAAAATTCCATTTGAGAAACTTGGTTTCAGGTGCAGTGGCAAAACTGTCTTAAGATCAATATTTTGTACAGAAACTAGTGCATTCTGTACTTTCTACTATTTTCCTTTGTCCCTCTAAAATGTTGTGTTCTCTAATTTGGAAGATGCGGGAAACATTGACCTCTGCCCTTGGGATCTTAAGTTCAACACTCTTATGAACGTTGGCATTATTGTCAGCATCACCTGAAGATGTGCATATCAACAAATTAATTGATCCTTCATTTTTGTTGGAGTAATTGCCCCTTTTCTCTTGTATCTTAATGCAGTCCGTGATACAATCTCTTTAATGCAACTGGTTCGCTGTTTGTCTTGCCTTTGTTTTTACTGGTTATGGATCAGAAGCTTTTGGAGTGGCGTATTTTCCATCTGATGCCTGTCTGTTTGTTGTCACTCCTAGACTACTTGGAGGATTGCCATGAAACTTTACAAACACATTCATCCCAAGGCCTAGTTTATCCAAAATAAAAATTGTGTTCCTCAGACCCAGCAGCCATCTTGAAAATCTTGTAATTGCTATTCTTCATGAATGGATGGCCATGTCATCCTCAGGTTTTCACTTTTACATCTTGTTAGTCTGATGTAAAGATCATGCTGATTTGACATCCAATATGGCAGTCATCTTGAAATGTTGTAGTTACTCCTGAACAGAAAGTTGTCTAGAGATGGGGTTTTCACCAAAAGACACCTCACAATTTCTAGTTTGTTATATATGAAAAGGCTGCCAACAGGACATCCAATATGGCCACAACTCTGGCCGTCTTGAAAATCTTATTGCTAGTCCACCTGAATGGATGAGCGTATCAAGAAATATTTTCTAATGATGTCTTGTTGGTACAAAATGACATCCAGTATGACCACCATGGCATCTTGAGAATCTTGTTATTGCTACTTCATCCAGTTGGTTCTGATAAAAATTGTACTGATCTGATATCCAATTTTGCTGCCATCTTTAAAATCCTAATCGTTACTACTGCAAGATGGAAAGTCATTTTGATATTAGGTTGACCAGATTTATGATATCTGGTTGGTACTAGGTAAAAATGGTACTGATGTCATATCCAGTATAACAATCATAGTTGCCATCTTGAAAATCATGTTACTGACACTCCTCCTAAATGGAAAGTCATATTGACATGGGCTTTTGCCAAAAAAAAAAAAATTACAATACTTAGTTGGTCTTGCATAAAAGTGTGCCATTCTGACCACAAATGTCGCTGCCATTGTAGCCATCATGAAAATCTTGTTGCTACTGCTCCTAAATGGAAAGTCATATCAACTTTAGGCTTTCACCAGATGAGATTTTATTCTTGTGGTTTCAGACCGCTCTGGTGGCCGAGTGGTTAGAGTGTCCGCCTTAGATACAATAGGTTTCAGGCTCAAACACCAGACAAGTCATACCAGAGAACTAAAAAATGATACAAGCAGTGTTAGGACTGGTTGGCCTGGTGTCAGGATAATGTGACTGGGTGGAACATGATGCTACACGCCTGCGGCTTGATGTCCCTGGTGCTAGACATCACTATAAACTGCCACACATAGTAACTGTATAACTGAAAATAATGTTGATCAGAAATCTAGTATGGCTACTGTGGCAGCCATTTTGAACACTATCTTAATCAGTGTATCCCCCAGGGGGGTAAAATTGAGGGCCAAAAAAACCCCTTGGTGTCAGAACTGGGGGTCAAATAAAAAATGTGGGGGTCAAAAATGTACTAATTTTCATCTGCCCTGTATTTTTTCAGCTTGAAATAGGATATTGCAACTTGCACAACATACCCTGTCTCTCTCTAAAATTATCAATAAACCAACATCCACAATTAACAAACAAGTACAGTGTCCATTCAAAGAATAATTTTATTTTTTCATTTTTCTTTTAGTTTAAAGTCGTACTTTTAACAGTCTCCTTATAATCTTTTTGTGGAAATATTATAGACCAACACATTACATAAAAGCCAATAAAATCTTATTAACCAAATGGCAGTTAATTTACTGCCTGTCATAAAACGTGTACTATCATTGATTTCGTTGTACCTCGTCCTAGAACACATTTAACCAGAAATCAAAAAGTCTAATAATTCATCTTTCTTTCTAATTTACACTTGAGCTTTAAGATCTTTTTTTTATTGCGGCAAAGATAAAAACCAACAAAATCTGCAATGACCATCCACCCCCCGCCCTGACTTTTTAATCCAAATAACGCACTTGCCTCGGCAAGTTTACTGATTTCTTTGTTGTGAAAGAATGTCTTGAGTGATAATGTGTTCTCCAGTTATCTTGTGGTGAACGTGGGCAGATTTTTGTTTTTTATAAATTCTTAAACCCTGTCACGAAAAGATTATTCACTTTTGCAGTCTTCGTAATCATGCGATCAGAAGTGACACTGGTAATTCTGATGGATGTGCCATATTCCAGTCAAGGGATTTATTTTCTCCATTTTTCATTAAAGTTAGATCCACAGTTACACTTTTGTGTTCTGCTTCTTTCACATTCTTCGCTAATGATTCGTAGTGCACGCCGTTTTAATCTGGAGATTACTTTCTTGTGTAGCAAGCATTGAGGTTAAACATGTATGACATCTTGCTGAGCTGGATGGAAATCGTGTGAGAGCTTGCGAGATTAGGGGAAGCTTCTCCGTCATAACATTGCCTATGCTAGTCTGGTTCCCTATTTCGTAAGCTCCCTGTGTTTCACTCCGCTATACGAATAGCGGAGTGCAATGCAGGTAGCATACAAAGCAGAGAACCAGTCTATGCCTATACTCGAAATATACACGATGCTATCCTTCATCCAAAGCATTGGATATTAAATAAGTCCTGATCGCATTATGTGAATCCTTTGCATCAAAAAAATGCACAGCAATAGAACCTGTGCATCAATTTTCTCCAGCGTGCGTCCCTGACGCACAGTTGTGCGTAAAGGGAAACGCTGATCTTAATACTCCAGAAGAATTAATATCAATGTAGGGTTTTCACTAAAAGACTTAATTTTTGTGATTTCTATTGGTCCTAAATGAAAATGGTGACTAGCTGACATCCAGTTGGGCTGCAACAAAGAGCATATTGAAAATCTTGTCACTAATTCTCCAGAATGGAAGGTCATAATTGATATGGAGTTTTCACCAATTTAGTTTGTCCTCGGTGAAAATGGTGGCATCCTTGCATCCAGTGTGGCAGCCACAACAGCAAATTTGAAGTATTGCACAACAACATCAAAGATGGTTCTAACACTTGGCATTTAAAAAGATCTAGTCTTGTCTTGAAAACATGGAACATTTTTTGGACACTAGTGTGCCACTCCCTTCAAGGGACTTTTGTTACCAGTAAGCCAGTGTTATTTCTTCTAAACTTTCTTTTGCAGGGGAGCCCTTGTGCTTAGTGATAATGGAATTTGTTGCATAGATGAATTTGACAAAATGAATGATAGTACAAGATCTGTCCTGCATGAAGTCATGGTAAGTAGCTACATCTACATTTAAACTTTATGGTTAATTTCTTGGTTATTGAGATGCCCACTATTCAAGGTCTTATAATATTGCTACAATTTACCTGTCCTTTAAAAACATGCATTCTAATTTAGGAAATAAAACCCCTGTAATTTCTGCAGGGGGAAAAAATTCAATTCAAGGCTTGTTTGTGGGCACATGCTGCTGTAATCAAGCCTCTTGAAATGCATATTATTTTCTTTTAGATTATTTATGTAAAGGTCGGTACCACATTGTTCCAGTTGATAAACTAGTGAAGATGATTTGATTGCATTTCAAGTATCACTTTAATATCCTTGTCAGTTTACGACCACCAGTAAATAAAAATTTATCATCTGCTATACAGAATGAGTATCAAATGCTATGTTTCCATTTGAAAGTTTCAGTTAAAGGTCCTATGGTGTGAAAATCTTCTGCAAGTAAATGTTTTCTTTAGTATATGTGAAATTTATCCTAATTCACAATCTGTATTGTTCAAATTTGTCAAGAATAAAATTGACAAAATCATCAAACAGGATTACATCCCTTGACCTGGCCTCAGTTTGCTATTGTGTCCACATTCTAGAAAAAGTAAGCCATCCATTATGTATTGATGAAATGTTCATGTCTAGAAAGGCCACGCCTGTTGTAAGGACATTTTCCTGCTGCAGAAGGGATCGCCTTATAAGGGCCATTGTACAACTTTTTGATGTTGTAATATGTAGGAAATAAAACTTCATTATTTATTTTCTTTAAAAAGTCGGTGAATATTGATAGGTCTGTGATGTACAGAAACAGGTTCCCATAAAAATATCTCCCTATATGACAGTTAAAGTTGTTAATAAATGAATGTGTTCCAGGAGCAGCAAACACTGTCTATAGCTAAGGCTGGAATTATCTGTACCCTGAATGCCAGAACATCCATCCTGGCTGCAGCTAACCCAGTGGAGTCACAGTGGAATAAGAACAAAACTATCACAGAGAACATTATGCTGCCTCACACCCTGCTGTCAAGGTAAGTTGTATCCAGTCTTGTTACAACTGCCTCATAAGGCTGTATACTGTAATTCTGTTACATTTTTGCGTCTTTTAATTTCAATACATATTTGATCCATAAATGTCATTCTTTAATTTGGTACTATAATGTTTTGTAGGTATTAGTTTTTTCATTTATAATTAAACATTAAAATTTGTACACACAAATGGCATACAAAGTAGAAGATTGATACATTGGAGAAATAAAGAACTAAAATTGTTGGCAGTTTAAAATTTGTTTTAGAATTGAATATTTTTTATTTCTCACACAAAGTCTAAAATTTAAAGCTTGATGTGTTGGGGGAAATAAATTGTATATGTGAATATTTTATGTAAAGTGGCAAAAATAAAAACATCTTTGAAAAAAATCTGTTCTATACATTATTTATTTATTGCCTGCCATTTTTTGTGTATATAAGATTTACTATCCAATATCAGTGCATGAAGAAAGGGTACTAGCTGTGGCATAGCAAAACTGGAAAAGCAGTGGGGGTGGGTGGGGCAGTTTTAAACACAGTATATAGTAAATTGAAATAATTCCAGTAACTCTGCTGTTTTTTTTTTGTATATTTAAATCATCTGATATGGATCTTTACATGACAATACATACCAGCATCCTTCAGTGACAGTTGAATTATGATGAAATGTTGATACATTTACAGCGCAAGTTGTCTGTTTGCAAATCATGAAGAAATAGTTACCATTATTATACATCAGTCAGTATCTTTTTTTCAAAATGAGGTGATGATCCTGTACACGTGGGGTTTGTGATATGGAAATTAAAGCCCCTTCTTAGTGAAAATGGTAGATACAATCATGACCTTATGAACTAGCTTGTATATTCCATTTGAGTGGTGATTTTATTAATGTAAATATGCAAAGTTTGTGCAAATTTATATTTACAACAGGGCAATCTCCAGATTCTAGCTTTAAATATATTTAATAAGATGAAATCATCTCTTTATAGAATCTAGTCTAACATCTAATACAATTAACACTGTTTACTAATCGTAAAGATTGAAAGAAAAAAATGAGCACAGAAGTAATAGGTATGGTCAGCATTTCAGGGTCATGTATGGAGGAAAGGACGATTGTAAAAAAAAAACCAACACATTTCAGGGTCATGTATGGAGGAAAGGACGATTATAAAAATAGACCCAACACATTTCAGGGTCATGTATGGAGGAAAGGACGATTGTAAAAATAGACCCAACACATTTCAGGGTCATGTATGGAGGAAAGGACGATCGTAAAAAAAAACCAACGCATTTCATGGTCATGTATGGAGGAAAGGACTATTGTGTAAAAAAAAACAACACATTTCAGGGTCATGTATGGAGGAAAGGACGATTGTAAAAAAAAAAACCAACACATTTCAG